>JBCEWC010017187.1:0-12658 GCA_038996855.1 Solanum aculeatissimum
TGGGGATTTGAATGACTATGTGTTTATGTGGTAAGTCCCATAATCCCGGTGTGCCCCATAGTTGAATTCCCCTTTCCTGTTCCCTTAGAGATTATTGTTATGTGCTATGTGAATTCATGTTATCCCATTCCCGAAAATGTCCCCATAGTTTGAATTCCAAGTCCCCAATTCCCTAGAATTTATATGTTATGTGTTTATTTTCCGCGCTTCTGAATCGATGATGAATGTAATGATGCTATGATGGCTTGATAGAGGACTTTTGGGTTCTCCTTCGCCATGTCACAACTAGGCCTCCTATCTGGGTCGTGACAGTAAGGCCCCGCATGTTATAAAGTATGTTAGTGCAAGGGAAATGGATTCTAAAATTTGTTTTTAGTTACAGAGGTTCACGAAGAGGTTTTACGGGTTGTATGTTGAAGTACGAGTCATACTTTAGCTTGGAGTTTTGAGGTACATCCCTGTAGCCCATGTTTTGGGACCACTAGTGTATGAAAGATTCTACGGTCCGTAAGTCCTTCCATAGGTCATAATTCTTGCTCATGGAGTGATGGTTAGACTTGGTAAAATTTGAGGGTTTTTAGAGGTTCGACATACGGGGTATCAAATGGGTCGTAAGCTGGCATATGAGTGAGAAGTAGGTTCATGGATTGAGATTCAGAGAAAGGTTCCTGAGGGTCTGAAATGTTATCTGACTATACCCTTACCTACGACCCATAGAATGGACCACGACCCGTAAATGGGGTATTGTGGTCCTGTCCGACAAACTTTTTAAAGGGGTAGTTTTAACCTTTCCATCAAATATGTGCCCAATACATCATCATTTTGGTCCCTAAATGACCCCTTTTCAGCCTATACAACCCTAATTCATTCTATACTCCTTCATTCAAAAACCCCTTAAGTCCCAAAACTACTCTCAAGCCCTTCAAGTTTTCAAGAGAAGAAATCAAACTAGGGTTTCAGATTCCACACCTCCAAACCAGATTTTTACTCCATTAAGTTACTAAGGCATGTGGATTTTGATTGTGGCAACTTTTCTTCCACAAGATCAACCATTCCTCTCCCTCATCTATTTTCAAGTTATGGGTATTTATGAATGTTTTTATGAACTTTTTCATGTTAGGATATTACTATGTATTTTATGATGGGTTATTTTCATACATTATCATGAAGTGAAATATTACGTAACTTATGGATTTTTTAAGGGTTTGATGGTGCCCTAAGTTTTTACTACGTTTTGATGAGTTCTTTGTATAATGATCAAGTGAGATTATTTTGTACCTCTCATGGCATTTACTCATGTTTTTCATGGTTTCATGTTTATGTATATGTGCCCACCATTATGTGATTAAAGATGCATGTCAAGTTTTCTCAAGTAGTGTATATTTTGTGACAAGTCATGTATGTCATGCAAGTCGAGACTAATAAGAGGGCTAACGAGTACGCTATGAGCTCATTAACATAATTTGAATAAAAAAATAATATAAAGCCCTAACATGATGCAATAAGTTATGTTTAATGAGCTACTCCAAGTATGACACTATGATGTTTTGAGACTATGCACGATATGATTATGATTATGTTTCAAGTAATTTTGTGGGATTATTACCTAGCACAAAGAGGACCTTGGTAGTCTCCCATTATCTCTAAACTATGTGCCACTATAGGTATGAGGTTGATTCCCTATATGGGCTTGAACCTACAAAAAAGGCAATGTCATAAGGTAAGGGTGATATATGAAATTTACCAAAAATGTTATGTCGTAAGTTGGAGGCACTTTTTGGAAAGGTTATGTCGTAAGGATAGTGTTTGGTTTACATTGTCAAAGTAGACCATTCTATGTCCAGTGTGGAGCAAACATTAGAATTCCAAGTAGTAGCTCGCTTGGTCTTATATGTCAGTTACGGTCCTTTCCTAACGATGTGTGTCTTTTTATGTGGTTTGGTGATCTCTCATGCATGTTTTCACTAAGCATTTACCATTCATGTCATATTGAGCCTGTAACCATTGAGTACAAATATACTTATTGTTTATTTATGGATTGTGCTTCCATGTTGCATTTGTACTCACACACTTAGTATATTCAAACGTACTAATGTATACTTTTGCCTACATGATCTAACCATGTATGAATTAGAGCCCCTTTCCATCTTCCTCCCCAGCACAGCTAGATGATTCGAGTGAAGTTTTACTATTGGTTAGTTCACATTCGAGGACAACATCCATTTACTTTTATGCTTGTTTATGGACTTATCTATTGTGGATAATGTCTATTGAGGGTGAGCTCGGGATATGTCTTATACCCCATTCTATTTTTACTAGAGGTGGTGTTGGATATTTGTATATGTATGTATTGAGCCCGACTCATATTATTTTATGTATTATGGAAGACTCCCTAAGTCTCTTATTCTTTCTTATGTGCTAAATGTTTATTGTATTGATTAGATAGAAGTCGTAAGCCCCTAATTTCCCCAATAAGGTGAGTCATACTTACTCGCCCCTTAGACTTAATTGCTATGTGATTCCATGCTAATCCTCATCCCACAACATCCCTATAGCGTGAGTCCAAATTCCTGTTTCCCCTTAGAAATTATGTGTTGCTTGTTTGTTGTTTATTTATGCTTCTGCAAAACCAAGGATATGTCATGTATTCTTAAGAGGCTTGTTTGGGATCCCTTTGGGTTCCCATTCGTTGTGTCACATCTAGGCCCTTGGCTTGGGGTGTGATAAAACTTAGTATTAAAGTACTAGGTTTTTAAATGGTCCTTGGAAATCCAACACACGACATCAAGTAGAGTATTGTTCATGGGTATGAAGCATGCCACAATTATGAATGAGAGGCTATGAGGCATTTTAGGAACTGATTCACTTTTTTATACTCTATATCGTGCTTTAGATTTGAATTGAGGTTTCCTATCGCCATTGGGTAATCTTTGTTCTTCTAGATTATTCCTCCAAGTTGAATGGCACCAAGATCTCCCCCTCCCGAGGGTGAACTGGCCACTCCAGCTCTGCAGGTTCCACAAGAAGAAGAAGAAGCGGTCACCCATGCAGAATACCAAAATGTTATCACCTTAATGGAAAGAGTCATGGCCAACCAAGGAGTTCAAGCTAGTCATGCTCCTACCCCCGCCTCAAGGGTGAGGGACTACACGAGAATGAACCCTCTGGATTTCTATGGCTCCAAGGTTGGACGGGATCCCCAAGAGTTTCTTGATGAAGTATATAATGTTTTGCCTATCATAGGGGTAAATTCGTAAGAAAAGGTGGAATTGGCAGCCTACCAACTTAAAGGCCTTTCCCAAATATGGTATAACCAATGAAAGATGGAGAGAGCAGATGATGATCCCATTACTTGGGAAGATTTATTTGATCGATTCTTCCCAATTGAGATGAGAGAAGCAAAGATGATTGAGTTAATGAACCTCAAGAAAGGTTCGATGAGTGTGAAGGAGTATTCCCTTAAATTAATTGACCTCTCCAAGTATGTTCCTTATTTGGTCATCGATGCTCAGGCAAGAACGCACAAGTTTGGTTTGGGTGTGTTTGACTTGATCAATGAAGAGTTTTACACCATTATGCTCATTGGGTACATGGACATATCTTTGTTTATGACATATATCGATCAACTTGAGGGGAAGAAACTTCGAAAGAGGAGGAGTGGAGAGTCAAAGAGGGCTCATTATGAGGATGGATTCCAAGGCACTAAAGGTGGTCATTTCCAACAAGGACACAAATTCCAAGGCCAACGGTCTCCCAATGCCCAAGGCCAAAGATTTGCTAATGATAGGGTACCCAACCCTAAGGCTCAAGGTGGAAATGGGGGAATAACCCATCCTAGGTGCTCAAAATGTTGGAGGAAACATGGTGGGGCATGCTTTAGGAATACGGGTGCATGCTTCGGGTATGGAAAAATGGGCTACAAAATTGTAGATTGTCCAAACAAAGGTAGAGATGGTCGCCCTCAAGGACAAGGTGCTCACAGTGATCAAAGGGCACAAGGTGTCCAACAAAGAGATGCTCTACAACATAATTGGTTTTATGTTCTTCAATGGAGACAAGGGGTTGATGAGGCACCCGTTTTCATTACTAGTATGTTAAAGATCTACAAACTTGATATATATGCTTTATTGGATTTGAGTGCCTCTTTTTTTCATTACTCCTTTTATTGCTAATAGACTTCATATGTGTCTCGAGTTGATGTGTGAACTCTTTGAAGTGTCCACCCCCATCGGTGAATCCATTGTTGCTAAAAGAGTCTATAAAGGTTATCTTGTGTCTGTATTGCATGAAGTTTTGCCTTGTGACTTTGTTGAACTCGACACAATAGATTTTAATATCATATTTTGGATGGATTGGTTACATGCATATCATGCCTCTATTAATTGTAGAACCCATAAAGTTAGGTTCCAATTTCCTAATGAAGTCATCCTTGAGTGGAAAGGTCGTGACTCGGCAGTCAAGGGTAAATTTATTTCTCATCTTAAAGCCCAAAGGTTGATTTCCTAATGTTGAATTTATCATCTTATGTGCATTAGGGATGTCGAGTCTAAATGTTTTTCTATTGAGTCAATTCTGGCAGTCAATGAATTTCTTGATGTTTTTCCTGATGAGCTTCCAGGTATCCCTCTCGAAAGGGAGATAGATTTTGGTATAGACCCCCTACCGATACTCAACACATTTCCATTCCCCCTTATCATATAGCCCCAGTGGAGTTGAAGGAGTTGAAGGATCAATTGAAAGATTTGTTGGATAAGGGTTTCATAAGGCCTAGCAAATCACCTTGGGGTTCACCGGTGTTGTTTATAAGAAAGAAAGATAGCTCACTTAGAATGTGCATCAACTACCAGCAACTCAATAAGGTCACCATGAAGAACAAGTATCCCTTGCCAAGGATAGATGACTTATTTGATCAACTTCAAGGGGCTAGCCACTTATCACAGATTGACCTTCGATCGGGGTACTATCAATTGATGGTGAGAGAGTGTGATATTCCCAAAATGGTCTTCCAAAAAAGATATGAGTATTTTGAGTTTGTGGTGATTTCCTTTAGCCTAACTAATACTACAACAATATTTATGGATCTCATGAATAGGGTCTTTAAATCCTACCTCGACATATTTATGGTGGTCTTCATCGATGATATTTTGATCTACTCCCAGAGTGAAGTGGAGCATGTGAAACATTTGAGGGTAGTGTTGCAAATATTGAGGGAAGAAAGATTATTTGCCAAGTTTGACAAATGTGAATTTTGGTTGAAGGAAATTGCCTTTCTATGGTATGTGGTGTCGGGTGAAGGGATTAAAGTAGATTTGAAAAGGACGGAGGTGGTAAGGAATTGACCTGGACCCTTGACTCTAATGGATATTAGGAGTTTCTTGGGCTTGGTGGGATACTACCGGAGATTCGTTGAGGGTTTTTCTTCAATTGCCTCTCCGTTGACAAAACTGACACAAAATAAGGCTAAATTTGTGTAGACCAATGAATGTGAAAGGAGTTTTCAAATATTGAAGGACAAGCTTATGTATGCTCCTATCTTGGCACTACCAAAAGGTTTAGAAAGGTTTGTGGTTTATTATGATTCTTCGAGAATCGGTTTGGGGTATGTTTTGATGGAAGATAGCAAGGTTATTGCCTATGATTCTAGGAAACTAAAGGTACATGAGTGTAATTACCCCACCCATGATCTTGAATTAATGGTCGTGGTATTTGCCTTGAAGATATGGAATCATTATTTATGTGGGGTACATGTGGATGTGTTTACCAACAAAAACAGTCTTCAATAAAATTCACCCCAAGAGATAAAAATTTGAGACAAAGGAGATGGTTTGAGTTCTTTAAAAATTATGACATGAGTGCACTGCCATCTGGCCAAAACTAATGTTGTGGTTGATTCCCTAAGTTGGATATCCATGGAGAGTGTTGCTCATATTGATGATAGTAGCAAAGAATTGTCAAGAGAAATCATCAGTTGGCTAGATAGGGAGTTAAGTTGGATGAAGCCAAAAATAGTGGTGCGGTGGTAGTAGATGGTGCTAAGTATTTCTTTATTAAAAAATTCAAATTCGATCAAGACCTCAACCTCGCTTTGGTAGAATTGAAATCATTGGTGAAGGATGGCAAGGTGGAGGTTTTATCTCAAGAGGGAGATGGTGTCCTTACGTACCAAAGTAGGTTATGTGTGTCCGACATCGACAACTTAAAAGACTTGATCATAAATGAGACTCATAATTCATCTTATTCCATTCACCCTGGTTCTATTAAGATATATAGAGATTTGAGGGTAGTGTATTGGTGGGGTGGCATGAAAAATGATATTGCCAAATTTGTAACACGTTACCATAATTGCGAACAAGTCAAAGCCGAACATCAAAGGTCGGGTAACCCCCAATACATAGAGATTTCTACCTGGAAGTAGGAGGAAATCAGCATGGATTTTGCGGTCAGGTTACCAAGTACTAGGAAGCACTTTGATTCTATTTGGGTTATTGTTGATAGGATGATGAAGTTGTCTTATTTCCTACTGGTTAAAATGACTTACGGTGCCAAAGATTATGCCAAGTTGTATATACATGATTTGCTAAAATTCATGAGGTCCCATTATCTATTATTTTAGATCGAGATGCTCAATTCACACCGCACTTTTCGAGGTCCTTTCAAAATGTCCTTGGTATCAAAGTCAAGCTTAGCACGACTTTTCACCTACAATGGATGGCCAAGCTGAGAAATCCATTCAATTTCTTGAGGATATATTGAGGGCTTGTATCTTGGAGTTTAAGGGTAATGGGGATTACCATCTTCCACTAATTGAGTTTGCTTATAATAATAGCTACCACTCTAGCATTGGAATGGCCCTCTTTAAGGCTTTATATGGTAGATAATATAGATCCACGGTTGGATGGTTTAAAGTAGGGGAGATGGCTTTGTTAGGTTCATACTTGGTTATTGAATCTTTGGAGAAAGTGAGAATAATAAGAGAGATATTGAAAGTCGCTCAAAGTCAACAAAAGTCTTAGGAGATACTAGGAGGAGAGACCTTGAATTCAAAGTTAATGATTGGGTGTATTTGAAGGTTTCACTGATGAAGGGTGTGGTCCGTTTTGGCAAGAAGGGAAAGTTAAGCCCTAGGGTTGTAGGCCCCTACCAGATCATTAGGAGTGTTGGTAAAGTTGCATATGAATTAGAATTTCCCACAGAAATGGGCATGGTTCATCCGGTTTTTGATGTCTCCATGTTGAGAAAGTGTATTGGAGATCCTAGCTCCATTGTACCCTTAGAAGTAGTGAACGTTGAGTAGAATTTTACTTACGAGGAGGTTTCAGTGGCAATATTGGATAGGCAAGTTAAGCAATTGAGAAATAAAGACATTGCATCTGTCAAAGTCCTTTTGAGGAACTAACAAGTCGAATGTGAAACTTGGGAAACCGAAGCGGACATGAAAAAGCAATACTCCTATCTCTTCCATTCTAATCAATTTTGAGTTAACATGACTTCCTATTTAAGAATCTCATTCCTTAACATGTCATTTCCATGTTATTTATATAATTATGTGACTTTGGGAATTGAATTGTAAATGTTATTTGAACTATGCTTTAAAAATTTTAATGATGCATATGTTGCATTTTTGCATATGATGCATGTATTCCACTCTTTAGATCTTGCCTTTATCACATTCGGGGACAAATGTTCCTAAGCGGGAGATATTGTAAGCCCTAATTGTTGAAAAGTATGTTAGTGCAAGGGAAATTGTCACGACCCGAATATGAGGCCTAGATGTGACATGGCAAAGGAGAACCCGAAATTACTCGATCAATCCATCATAGCATCATTACTCAAATCATCAATTCGGAAGCGCGGAATGTAATCACATAATACGTAATTCTATGGGAATCGAGGCTTTGATCTCAAGGTATGGGATGTTGCCGGGAAAGGGGTGAACATGAATCACATAGCACGTAATAAGTATTTCTATGGGGCAGGTAAATAGGACTCAAGCTATAGGGGCATACCGGGTTAGGGGATTTTCCACATAAGCACATTCCCAACATTCACCATCCCATAAAACATGATCATAATAATAATCGAAATATCATCTCAATAAACATATCCCAATGGTCATAATATCCCAATAAAACATAATACTACGTGCAAAATTTTAGCATGTCAAAAATAGCCTCTACATAAGATAGAGCAGGGTCTCGACATAGTTTAGGGCTCACCCTTAATACATAAAGTAAGGAAATAAACTAACACATGGAAGATAGAATGTAGCTATTGCCCTTGAACCAAGGGCTCACCACAAGCAAAGATCTACAAGGATGTCACTCGTCGCCCAACGGAAGATAGAAGTCGTCACCGGTCCCTACATGGTTAGAACATATAGAATAAAAGTATGGGTTAGCACAAAATATGTACTAAGTATGCGGGCATGCAATGCATATGACAATATAGTATGACTAAACAAGATGACAAGTGATACGAAAAGAATGCACATAGCAAAAAAGCAATATACTATAACAATATGCCATGCCATAATGCATGAAATTCAACCTAAAATCATATCATAGCGGGGATGTGACCTCAACCGACATCGGAGAAGACCCGAGCGAGCTACTACTTGGATCCGGAATACTTGCCAGTTAGATCCCTAATCACCCTTCAACAAGGGGAAACAAACAAGTCATCCCATCTAGGGAGAAATCCCATGTTGGCACATGGTTTGACGGAAAGGAGTGGGACCCTTGGGGATAGCCCACTTTCTTCTCCACTCCCTCGGTACTAAGTATCATGCCACGGCAATACATATATATACATACAAGCCTTTCAAAATGAAGAGTTGACATTCTTTCAAAACTATGTATCATTTGACAAAACCAAATCATGATCAAATCCATACCCATACTTAGGCTAAAAGCCAACAAGAGTTTCTAAAACCATTCCATATCAATGCAATAAGAGTAGCTCATCTACATAGCTTATCATATCAAGCCTGCAAAACATATCAAAATGGTGCAAGCACCCAAAATGCTCAAAGAGCCATAACAAGAGACTATGTGATCACAAGTCTTAACATATCATATCATAACAAGAGAGCCATGCCCTTCACAAGAGTATCATCATAACCATACTTCAATGTATATGACATGAATGAGGAATCAAGTGCATGGGTAATGAAAAATTCAAACTTTAAACCACAATTCAATAGATAATTTAACGTAATTCATGATAATATCCCAATTCAAAACATAATGCAATTTACCCATGCATATTAAACTATTAAAGGGACATGCACATTGATCCTTCAAGAACTTCCATGCATTTCATAAAATTCAAAATTAAATCATCATTAAATCACCTAATTTTTACAGCCCACAACTAATTGCAATGAAATACATAAAAATTTAAAGAATCCATAATTAAATTAAGCTAAAATTCATAATTTAAAGAGGAGTGTTCTTGGGTCTTCATGGATGAAAGGTAATCCATGAATCAAACCCATATACCTTGAGTTAATCAAGAGGATTGAATGGAATTGCAAGAAAGATGAATTTCCCCAAATTTCTTCAAGCTTTCATCAATAGAGGTGAAAAGGATTGAGAGCATTTTGGAGTGAATTGAAGAGTGTTAGAATGGATGAAAGAGGATTAGGGTTTGAGTTAGGGGAGTTAGGAGACCATAGAAAGCCTAAAAGAGGCATAAGATCTAATTAAATTAAGAATTAACCATTAATGAAATGGACTAGATCACTGACAGCAGTGCACCACAGAAAGCACATAGAGGTCGTCCAGAGGCTCATGGACCGTGAGCCTGTCCGTGAGACCTCACTTGGTCTCGACTTCGGATTTAACTCTCGAGGGACTTTCTGGATGACTTCACGATGGGTCTCACAGACCATTTAGCTGCACACGGACCGTGTACTGGTCCTTGGAGCATCACTTGGTCTGGAGTCAAGCCTCGAACCTTGGACAACTTTCTGGATCACTTCACGGTACCTCTCACGGGCCGTGAAGGGTCACACAAACCGTGAGGTGGTCTGTGGGACCATACTTGCTCCATGTATTGGTCTCCAATCCCTAGGAGCATACTGGACCAACCCACGAACACCCCCACGGACCATGGACCCCCAAACGGTCTGTGGACCCACCCTTAGACCCTATTCCGGAACCCTTTTCCAGCATACTTCTAATTACCGGCAATCTCACTGCAAGGGCCATAACTTTCACATATGATTCTAATTGAGTTAAACCAATTTTGTTGCGAAGATAACTCAAAGAGTTTTGATTTAACATTCATAAGCCCACCCAGCTCATCCTATACCAAAAGATATGTCCTCTCAAAGTCGGTGCTGCCTAAATGCCCTTACAACCTTCCACCAAAATGATTCCATTGAATCCGGCCACTTAAATACAACCCATGGCTATCAAAATTTAACCATGACCAGCTCAACACTAACCTTGACCAACCATTACAAAGTTTTAAAATTTTTGGGTCGTTACGTCATCTCCCCCTTGGGAACATTCGTCCTTGAATGAGTAAAACTACGGCCTGAGGACAACAATCAAACAAGAGACACTTTAACCACAACTCATGATGGATCATGCATCATTTCAAAAAGTCTTTCAATACTTATGTCAAAACATCGCTTAAAACATTTTTGTGCTCATGTATGCATGCAATGTCATAAAACTCAAGAATTTAAAGAATTAGGACCATAAAATAATAGAACCTAGTACCGTAGGCTTGAGTAGATTGGAAGAGATAGGGATATCGCTCCATCATGTCCAACTCCACTTCCCACGTTGCACTCTCTATGTCTTGGTTCCTCCAAAGCAGCTTGATCGAAGCAACATCCTTGTTGCAAAGTCGCTTCACTTGCCTATCCAAAATTTCAACCGGTACCTCTTCATAGGTCAAATGCTCCTTAACCGTCACACCTTATAAAGGTGTAATTGCCTTAGGATAACCAACCAACTTCCTTAACATGGATACATGGAATACCGGATGAATGGAGCTCATGTCCAAAGGTAAGTCCAACCTATAAGCCACATTGCCAACCCACTTCACAATCTCATATGGTCCGACGTACCGGGGGCTCAACTTGCCCTTTTTCCCAAAACGCGTGATGCCTTTCATGGGGGACACCTTTACATACACCCAATCACCCACATGAAATTCGAGATCTCTCTTTCTAACATTCGAGTATGACTTTTTGCAACTTTGGGCCATTTTCAATCGCTCCCTAATAAACTTTACTTTTTCAATGGCCTCAACAACAAAATCTGGGCATAACAAGGCCGCCTCACCTATCTCAAACCAACCAACCGGAGATCTACATCTCGTACTATAAAAAGCTTCAAATGGAGCCACACCAATGCTAGCATGAAAGTTATTATTGTAGGAAAATTCAATGAGCGGTAGATGATCATCCTAATTTCCTTTGAACACCAACACACAAGCCCTCAACATGTCCTCCAAGGTTTGAATTGTCCTTTCCACTTTCCCAACGGTTTGAGGATGAAATGTGGTGCTCAACCTGACCTTAGTACAAAGTCTCTTTTGAAAAGACTTCCAAAAAAAAGAAGTAAATTGAGTGCCACGATCCAATCTAATAGACCTCGGTATACCATGCAATCTTACCAACTCCCGAATGTACACCTTGGCATACTCCTCGTCACTATAGGTATTCTTAATCGGTAATAAGTGAGCCGACTTAGTCATCCTATCAACCACAACCCATATAGAATCGAATTGTCTCCGAGTACGGGGTAACCCAACCACAAAGTCTATGTTCACATCTTCCCACTTTCAAGTAGGAATTTCAATGTCTTGTGTCAAACCACTGGGCCTTTGATATTCCATTTTTACTTGTTGGCAATTAGGATATTCCGATACGAACTTGGCTATGTCCCTCTTCATACCATGCCACCAATACAACTCTCTCAAATCTCGGTGCATTTTTGTAGATCCCGGATGAATAGAATATTGATAATTATGAGCCTCTTTCATGATAATCTCCTTTAAGCCATCAACATCCGGAACACACAAACAATCTTGGTACCGTAGCACACCATCTTCCCTATGGGAGAAAACCTCATTCCTGCCATCGGTAACCAACTTCTTCAACTGTACCAAGGAAGGATCTAGGTCTTGTTTTGTCTTAACATCAACTACCAAGAAAGATTTGGATCCACATTGAACAAGAATTTCACCATTGTCGGATTCAGCCAACTTCACACCCAATCTAGCACAACGGTACACGTCTTTCACTATCTCCTTCTTCCCCTCTTCCACATGAGTCACACTTCCCATAGAAAGCCAACAAAGGGCATCCGCCACAACATTAGCTTTTTCAGGATGATAAAGGACACTCATATCATAGTCCTTGAGAAGTTCCAACCATCTCCTTTGCCTCAAAGTAAGGTATCTTTAGGTGAACATATATTGCAAACTCTTGTGATCGGTGAAGATATCCATATGAACCCCATACGAATAATGTCACCAAATTTTCAAAGAAAACACCACGGCTGCCAACTCAAGATCATGGATTGGATAATTTTGTTCATGCATTTTCAATTGTCAGGACACATAAGCTATCACCTTACCATGTTGCATAAGCACACAACCCAAACTAATACGCGATGCATCACAATATACCACAAAC
>JBCEWC010017188.1:0-12658 GCA_038996855.1 Solanum aculeatissimum
CAAAAGAAGGCCAAATTTGTGTGGTCAAATGAATGTGAGAAAAGTTTCCAAACCTTGAAGGATCGACTTACATCGGCCCTGATTTTGACTTTGCCAAATGGGTTAGATGGGTTTGTGGTATATTATGATGCATTGCGTATTGGTTTAGGTTGTGTGCTTATGCAACATGGTAAGGTGATAGCTTATACCCTCAACAATTGAAGGTGCATGAGCAAAATTATCCGACCCATGATCTTGAATTGGCAGCAGTGGTGTTTGCTTTATAAATTTGGCGACATTATTTGTATGGAGTTCATGTGGTTGTCTTTACCGATCACATGAGTTTGAAATATGTGTTTATGCAAAGAGACCTCAATTTGAGGTAAAGAAGATGCTTGGAACTTCTCATGGATTATGATTTGAGTGTTCTTTATCATCCCAGCAAGCTAATGTTGTGGCAGACACCCTTAGTAGGCTCTCCATGGGAAGTGTGTCACATGTGGATGAAGGAAAGGAGATAGTGAAAGATGTGCACCATTTGGCTAGGTTGGGTGTAAGGTTGGCCGAGTCTGACAATGGTGGAATTGATTTTCAAGGTGGATCCGAGTCGTCGTTAGTGGTTGGTGTTAAGGCGAAGCAAGACTTAGATCCCTCCTTAGTTGAGTTGAAGAAATTAGTTTCCAAAGGAAAGATTGAGGTTTTCTCCCAAGGGGGAGATGGTGTGTTACGGTACCAAGGCCGATTGTGTGTTCCGAATGTGGGTGGCTTAAAGGAGGTTATCATGACGGAGGTTCATAACTCTCAATATTCTATTCATTTGAGATCTACCAAAATGCATCGAGATTTGAGAGAGTTATATTGGTGGCACGGAATGAAGAAGGACATATCCAAGTACGTGTCAGAATATCTTAATCGCCAACAAGTAAAAGTGGAACATCAAAAGCCCGGTGGCTTGACCCATGATATCTAAATTCCTACTTGGAAGTGGGAAGATGTAAACATGGATATTGTGGTTGGGTTACCCCATACTCGGAGACACTTTGATTCTATATGGGTTGTGGTTGATAGGATGACCAAGTCGGCTCACTTCTTACCAGTTAATACTACCTATAGTGCCGAGGAGTATGCCAAGGTGTAAATTCGGGAGTTGGTGAGATTGCATGGTATACCAAGGTATATTATATCGGACCGTAGTACTCAATTTACTTCTCATTTTTGCAAGTCTTTTCAAAAGAGACTTGGTACTAAGGTCAAGTTGAGCACCACATTTTATCCTCAAATCGATGGGCAAGCCGAAAGGACGATTCAGACCTTGGAGGACTTGTTGTAGGCTTGTGTGTTAGAGTTCAAGGAAAATTGGGATGATCATCTATCGCTTATTGAGTTTGCCTATAATAATAGCTTCCATGCTAGCATTGGTATGGCTCCATTTTAAGATTTTTATTGTAGGAGATGTAGATCTCCGGTTGGTTGGTTTGAAATAGGTGAGGCAACCTTGTTAGGCCCGGATTTGGTTTGAGGCCATTGAAAAGGTGAAGTTTATTAGGGAGGGATTGAAGACGGCTCAAAGTAGCCAAAAGTCTTATTTGAATGTTAGAAAGAGGGATCTCAAATTTCATGTTGGTTATTAGGTATATGTGAAGGTGTCTCCTATGAAAGGCATCATCCATATTGGAAAAAAAGTAAAGTTTAGCCTATGGTACATCGAACCATATGAGATTATGGAGCGGATTGGTAATGTGGCTTATAGGTTGGATTTTCCTTTGGACATGAGCTCCATTCATCCGGTATTCCATGTGGTTGGTTGGTAACCCTAAGGAAATTACACCTTTGAAAGGTGTGACGGTTGAGGAGAATTTGACCTATGAAGAGGTGCCGGTTGAAATCTTTGATAGGCAAGTGAAGCGGCTTCACAAAAAGGAGGTAGCTTCTGTCAAGGTGCTTTGGAGGAACCAAGATGTGGAGAGTGTTACGTGGGAAGCAGAGTTGGACATGATGGAGCGATATCCCTATCTCTTCCAATCTACTCAAGCCTAAGGTACTAAGTTCAATTTTTTTATGGTCCTAATTCTTTACTTCTTGAGTTTCATGACATTGTATGCATACATGAGCACGAAAATGATTTAAATGATATTTTGACATGAGTTTTGAATGGCTTTAGAAATGATGTATGATCCATTATGAGTTGTGGTTAAAAATGTCTCTTGTTTGATTGATGTCCTTAAGCCGTAATTTTAGCCCATTCGAGGACGAATGTTCCCAAGGGGGAGATAATGTAACAACCCGAAATTTTTTGAAATTCATAATGGTTGGTCAAGGTTAGTGTTGAACTCGTCATGATTGAATTTTGGTAGTCATGGGTTGTATTTAAGTGGACCGATTCAAAGGAATTATTTTGGTGGAAGATTGTAAGGCCGATTAGGCAGCATGGACTTTGAAAAGCCATATATCTTGGTATGAGATGAACTGTGTGGTCTATTATATATCAAATCTAAGATCTTTGAGTTATCTTCTCAACACAACTGGTTTAACCCAATTTAGAGTTAGGATGTGGATGTTATGGCCTTTGCAATGCGATTGCCCGTATACAGAAATATGCTGGAAAAAGGATTCGGAATGGAGTCAAAGTGAGGGACCACGGACCATTTGGTGGTTCACGGTCTGTGGTATGTCCCGTGAGTTGTTCCAATGAGATTCCTTGGAAGATGGACCAAGCCCAGGACCAAATGGAACTCCACGGACCACATCACGGTCCGTGTGAGACTTCACGGTCCGTGAGGGGGCTTCTGTGAAGTGTTCCAGTGAGCTGTCAAGGCTCGGGACTAGAATCCGGACAAATGATGATCCACGGACCAGTATATGGTCTGTGTGCAGCTACACGGTCCGTGGTACCTCCCGTGAGTTGATCCAGAAAGTCCCTCGAGATTTGAAGCCAAAGCCGAGACCAAGTGTGGTCTCACGGACAGGTTCACGGAACCTGTACACGACCCCTGGGCAACCTTCCGTGAGGCCTTATTTGTGTGATCCTATCTATTTCATTAATGGTTAATTCATAATTTAGTTTAATCCCATGCCCCTTTTAGCCTTTCTAAAGTCTCCTAAAGCCCCACCATCAAACCCTAATTCCCTTTTATTCATTCTATCACTATTCAAACCTCACTAAAATTCTCTCAGTCCTCTGGATCTCCATTGATGAAAGCTTGAAGAAATTTATGGAAAATCACCTTTCCTGCAAAATCATCTAATTCTCTTGACTAATCTCAAGGTATGTGGGATTGATTCATGGATTGCTTTTCATCCATGAAGACCCAAATACTTGATGTATCCCTTTATCCTAATGCTTTAGCTTAACATGTACCCTTTTCATTGTAAACATCTAAGTAACCGAGACTTTTTGAATGTGAAATCTTGAATTTGGCCCTGGTCCTTCCTCACATATTGTGCACCTTGATTGAGGCAAAAAGCCTAAGTTGAGGGTGGCTACGAAAAGTTGTCCTGGTTCATAGCTTGGATATTGTGTACTTTAACTAAGGCCAAAAGCCTAAGTTGAGGGTGGCTGGTGTAAGAGAAATCAGACTGAATGGTGTGGAAGCTAGTGATACATGAAAAGAAGGGAAAAATATGCTATGGATGCAATAAAAATGAAAAGATGCAAAAATAATGAGCTAAAAAGAAAAAAGAATGTGAAAAACAAAATCCAATGAGCGTAAAAGTTTGAGTAAGGCACCCAGAAAATTTGGAACTGGAAAAGGGAAGAATGAGTTGAAAATAGCAGTGTTGGTAGGGAAAAAGTGTAGGATAATGCTGTGTCAAGCAGCGTCGTTAGTCTCTATGTTCCTAAAAACATCATACTAAATCCCCTTGAGCCTACGTTACATGCCTATAAAGTCCTAGAGTGATCCTAATCCAAGTAGTTGAAGGTCATGGTCATGAGTATAAGGAAAAGCATATGGTATTAAGCATAATATTTGAATATCTTTTGTGAGTATGAGTAATTTTGTTAGTCCCAAGCATTGAATTTGAAAATACTATCATAAGGGAGATATGAGACTTCTTTTTGCAAGGGCACTTGAGTACACTGCTAATTCTAGGCTGTTTTAGTGATTGTGGCTTATCTGTGGTTACCTTACTTGTCATAGTTTCATTGTCATATATATTGATCTGCGTTGGTTTGTTTGATGATTGTCTGACATGCACTGTGTGTTAGTTTGGGTATCTGAGATTGATTTTGAGATGATGTATGCCATTAGATTGAGGTCAGTGTGTTGCTATACTGCTTATGTAGATTGAGTCCATCGTTTGACTATAAGCAACAATTTTAAGTTGAGAGTGTTGATGTGATTTCAAAATATAACACTTTTGATGCTTAAAACTTAGAATTTTGTGTTTTATTAAAGCGATGTTAGTGCGTTTGATGTGTTTTTATGTTTATTTTGTAGGATTACAGGATTTGGCATGATTTTGGGCAGAGCCACAAAAGTTAAGTTTTTGAGGACTTACGAGATACTCTAAGGGTCGTGGATACTTCCACAAGCCGTAGAGAGGTTTTGTGGGTGAGATCCAATGAAGGTCCTAGTTTTAGAAGTTGTATTCAAGAACTATTAGACGAGCCATGGAAGTTTTCATGAGTCGTGGATTCGTTTCATGCCTGGAGGATCAAAGTTTAAAGAGTTTCTGAAGAGCTGTTAGATGAAACCCTATACGAGCCATAAGTAAAAAGACGAACCAAAAAAGGTCTCGTAGATTTTAAGCCTATTTTTGAAGATGCAAAGTTGGAAGTCCAGGTATGGGCCGTGGTTCCTAATACGACCCATAACCCAGTCTGTAGAAGCTGCTGAATCTAGTTTTTCTATTTCGTTTTGGATTTGTATTTTAGTTATTATAAATAGGTTTTAGGATTTTTTAGAAGAGAGGACATACCATATATATAAAAATAGCAGAGACACACATGAGAGAAGAGAGAAACACTTTGAGAACTCATATTTTGTGATTATTACATCGTGTTTTTTTGTGTGGAGAATTTGGCTTTCTTGGTCTTAAATTCATCATTGTAAGTGCTTAGTTATGCTATTCTTTAACATGATTTCTTCATCTACAACGATCATGCATAGCTAAATCCATAACTAGGGTTTTGGAAAGCATGAAAAACTAATAAGGTAAAATTGGATAATCCATTATTCTTGGAAAGTGTGCATGCATGTATTAATTATGCCCTTCGATGCGAATGCTTTTTAATAGTGGCCAACGTTACATCTTGCCCTAATTCTTATCGACTGGATCAAGGTGGTAAGCAATGGGAAAAGGAGGTAGTTAACAGGATTCAATGTGATTCCGCTTGTTTCTTCAACCAAACAAGATTAAGGGGAGGTTGTACTAGAATAAAAGGTAAGGATTAGTAATGTCACACTGCGAGGATAGATCAAATGACGTAGTGAAATTTACCTCTCACTTGGATCAAAGCGTTTGGTATACTCAACTTACTATTCTACATGCTACACACTAGAAAAGATTATGATTATTTGGTGATACTGTGTTAAGAAGTCATGGGGAACACAATACCCTAGTTACTTCTCCTATTGATTTCACACACTTGCTTCTAGTGTAGGTTTACTTATTGCAATTAGAAACCTCCCTTTTCGAGAGATAAGTAGGTTAATTCAACTCAAATTACTTGTAATTACTCTTGGTCTAACCATATTCCCTGTGGGATCGACCCTAACCTTTGATAGGTTATATATTTTGATAACAACCGCTTAGCCTATAAGTGGAGGTGTGGTTTAGGTGACATCATTATCCATTTGTGTCATAATAATTTTAATGAGTTTGAATTGTTTGGTCTTATTGTCACAACCCAAGCTAGGCCCTATGTGCACCATGGCAATTAGGATTCCCAAGGAAACCTCATACTATATGAAAGTTTTATAGATGGACTATTCCTATGATACGAGATAATTTCATGAGGTTATGATGAATATTTTACAAGCTATGAAAGTATGAATTATGTTGAAAGCTATGTATATGCATGATTATGTATTCCGTGAGATATGACTTAGCATCAAATGAGCTTGTGTAAGGGGGATTATCCCCAAGGGTCCTTATATAAGTCCTCAAGTCTCATAACTACGTGCCACTATAGGTTGATGATTATGTGCCTATAAAGCTAGCTATTGGATCCATTTGGCATGATGTTCATGTGATACTCATCTTTCTAGGTTTAAGCCTAAAGGATGGGATCTTTTATGTTTATGTGACACACACCGTGCTAGGATAAGCCTAAAGGGTGGGGTCGAGTCTACCTTGGCAAAATTAGACTCCTATTTCACTTGGTATAGAGGGAAAATCAATATTTCATGTCATAGTCCGCATGGTCTTATTGTCAGTTATGGTTTTATTCCAATATATGTATGCTAGGATTATGAAAGGTTTTGATGATGCTTCCCTTGAAGGAAACATTTAACTCTTATGTTGTTATGTTCCACTTTCTTGCTCTCTTATGTATTTCTTACTTTACCTTATGTATGCTTATGATATGAACAATAGGCTTGGATGGGGCACCTTCGGGTGTCACAAATGGACCTACGTTTGGATCGTGACAAACTTAGTATCAAAGTACAAGATTTGAAAGCATCCTAGGGAGTCTAATATGTCACATCTAGTAGAGACTTGTTCATAGGTGTGAAATGCACCACATCCATGAGTGAGAGGCTATGAGACATTTAGGAAATCTTTGCTTCTTTGGTGATCTATGTCGTGCCTTCAAGACTCTCATTCCCTAACTCTTGTCCTTTGATATTTTTATAAAACCCCTCCACAACGTGCTCCATTTCCTAGGGGAGTTGATGCTAATGAGGACCAAGTTTCGTCGGCTTCTCAAGTTCTTCAAGGCCCTCAAGATGACTAAGTTACCAATGATAAGTTTAGGGCTGCTATTACTTTGTTGGCTCAAGTTATTGCTTCTCTAAAGACTCCTACTCCAACTTCTAGGATAAAAGAATTTGCTAGAATGAATCCCTGGTGTTTCATGGTTCCAAGGTGGATGAGGATCCATAAGAGTTCATTGATGAGGTTTACAAGGTAGTGGAGATCATAGGGGTATCTTTCAAGGAGAAGCCCGAATTGGAGGCTTATCAACTTAAGGGAGTTGCTTAAGTTTGGTTCACACAATGAAAGTCCGAAAGGGTTGAAGAAGGTTTTATTGCTTGGGAGAGGTTTAGGGTTGCTTTCCTTGATTATTTCTTCCCACTTGAACTAGAAGAAGCTAAAGTGATAAAGTTCATGAATTTGAGGCAAGGTGGCATGAGTGTGAGGGAGTATGCCCTCAAGTTCACAAAATCATCCAAGTATGCTTTTTTTTTGATAGCCAATTCTAGGGTCCATATGAACAAGTTCACCTTGAGTGTGTCTGACTTGATGAAGATGGAATGTAAGGCCGTAATGCTCATTAAGGAGATAGATATTTCATGGCACAAGACATATACTGAACAAGTGGAGAGTGAGGAACTTCAAAAGATGAGGATGAGAAAGTCAAAAAGAGCTTGTTTTGATGGTAGGTTTTCTGATGCTAAGTTCGGTCATGGCCATTTTCAACAAGGCCAAGGGTCTTCTAAAGGTGATTATCATAGGTTTGACAAAGATAGGGTGCCTACTCCTAAGTTTCATGGTGATGATGTGAATGGTGGTTCTATTCCTCCTAAGTGTCTTAGGTGTGGGTAGAATCAGGTTGGAGATTGTTTGAGAGGTATAAATGTTTGCTTTGGTTGTAGAAGAGTGGGACACATGATTGCCGAGTGTACTAATGTCACTAACAAAGGTAGAGATGGACATCCATAAAGTCAAATGGTTCAAAGAGGGAAAGTGCTACAAGGTGCTCACGTTTAAGGAGATTGTCCATGTGGTAATCGATTCTATCCTCTACATGCTAGTCAAGAGGTTGAGGAGTCTCCTGATATGGTTATGGGTAGGTTAAGAGCCTTTGATCATGATGTGTATTTTGTGCTTGATCCCAATGCTAATAAGTATTTTGTTACTCCTTACCTTGCCATAAAGTTTGATGTGTCTCCAAAAGTCTCGTTAGAGTTTTATTTCGTTTATACTCCAATTAGTGAGTCAATTCTAGCCAAGAAAGTCTAGAAATTTTCCCATGTCAGTCTTGCATAATGTCTTTCCATGTGATCTTGTTGAACTTGATATGAACAATTTTGATGTTATTCTTGGTATGGATTGGTTTATGCATATTATGCTTCTATTGATTGTAGAACCCATAGGGTCACATTCCAAGTTCCTAATGAGTCCATCCTTGAGTGGAAGGAACAAATTCGATGTTCAAGGGTAAGTTTGTGTAAGGCCCTACGTGTTGAAAGGTATGAAAGTGCAAAGGAAAATGCTATCTGGAAAATTTCTCTAAGTATCAGTGGTTACGAAGGCCTCTACGGGCCGTAAGTTCTTCCATGAGCCATAACCCATGCTTGTGGAATGATGATCAAGATTACTAATATTTGGGATTTTTAGGGATTCAAGGTATGGGCTATCAAATGGCCCGTGAAATGACTTACAAGCCGTAAGTCAGGTAGTGGAATGTGATTCAAAGAATAGTTTCTTAGAGTCTGAAATGGTATCACAAGAGACCCTCACCTACGACTCATAAGTTGTACCACGGTTCGTAAATGGGGTCTTGTGGTCCATTCTGGCTCACTTTTTAAAGGGGTGATTCCGACCTTTCCTATTATTTAATGTCTATACTACGTCATTTTAGCATCTAATGAGCCCCATTCCAGCCTTATACACCCCCAATCCCCACTACTCCAACCCATTTTCTAAAAACCTACGTTTTAAAAATCCTCCAAAGTCCTCTATGGTTTCAAAAAGAAAAAAACAAGCTAGGGTTAAGGATTTCCTCAACTCCAAGTTCGAGTTTACTCTGGTAAATCACTAAAGTATGTGGGTTTTTATTAGTGGCGACCTTCTCTCCACTAAGCTCAACCATTCCCTCTCCTTTTCATTTTTCTCAAGTTATGATAGTGCATGGTGATTTTGTGAACTTTCTCATATGGAGATAATATGGAGTATTTTATGATGGTCCATCCTTAATGCTAATTTTGAAGTGAAATATTATGTGAAAGTTATGATTTGCATGGGGGTTTGATAATGCCCTAATCATGTTTTACTAGGTTTTGGTGGGTTCTTTGAAAAATGACCAAGTGAGTCTATTTTGCACCTCTCATGGCATTTGCTCATGATTTTCATGGTTTTGAGATATGCCCACCATGATTTGATTAAAGTTTTATGCCAAGCTTCTAAAATGTTGAGGGTTTTATGGTAAAATTATGCAAACCATGAATGATATGTGTTTTGAAAGGGCTATTATGCATGATATGAAATATGAAAGATTGTGAAAGTTATGAAACCCTATTTTGATATGATGAAGCTTTGGTTTTGTTGAGCTACTCTGTGAAGGAAATATCATGATGCTTTACGTATTATGTCAAATACATATGATTTTGAATATTCCTTGGGATTGAGACCTAGCACCAAGCAGACCTTGATCGATAACCATTGTCCCATAACTATGTTGCCACCATAGACTTATGAATTAGCTAATGGATCTATATAGCTTAAGTTGTATGAATGACCAAAAAGGGTGGTGTTCCCGTATGGTACTAGTTAAATTAAATTTCAAAAAGGGTGGTGTTCCCCTAAGGTTCTTATCATATGTTAAACGAAAATGGTGGTGTTATCGTAAGGTGATTATGAGGTATTAATCAACAAGGGTGGTGTTCCCGTAAGGTGAATGTTTGGTTTACCCCGGAAAGGTAAACCACCCCATGTCCGGTGACGAGTGAACATCAGAATTCCAAGTAGTAGCTCACTTGGTCTTACATGTCGGTTATGGTCCCTTCCCATCTATGTATGATATGATATATGACTTAATGACTCTCATGCATATTTCTACTAAAGCATTGAGCACTCATTACATATTGAGATTATGCCCATTGATTATGATATATATATTGTTTGATTGTGGCTTATGTTACTTGTTGCATTGCATCCTGCATATTTAGTACATTCAAATGTACTAACACATACTTTTTGCCTACATGATCTAATCATGTAGGAACCGAAGATCATATCCATTATCCTCCTCTACGTGACTAGACGATTTGAGTGAAGAATTGATATTGGTGAGTGCTCCACTTTTGGGGACAATATCCATTTACTTTCATTCTTTTGATTAGACTGTTCTATTTTTGGATACTATATTTTGAGAGTGAGTCTGGGAGATGTCTTGGCCCCCATTCCATTCGTATTTAGAGGTGTTGTTGGATACATGGGTTGTATGTTATGAACTCGATTCTTGTTATGTCCATGTACTATTGGAGATTTCCCTTATTCCCTCTTATGTGTTGAATGCTTTTTATATGGATGCAATGGAAGTCCCAAGCCCCTAAATGCCCCCATAGCGTGAGTCATACTTACCCTCCCCTTAGACTTATATGCTATGTGATACATGCTAATCCTCTTCCCCACAACATCCCCATTGTGTGAGTCCAATGTCCCGTTTCCCTTAGAAATTATGTGCTACATGCTTATTGCTCAATTATTCTTCCACAAAACCAAGGATGTGCTATGCATGCTTAAGATTTTTGTTTGGGATCCCTTTGGATTCCCATACGCTGTGTCCCGTCTAGGCCTTTGACTTGGGGCGTGATAGTTTGTCTCCTATGTAAAAGCTATGAAAATGATTTCCAAAGGGTGCATATATCATGTTGTCCGAGTCATGGATGTTGAGTCCAATGTTCTTATTCTTGATTCGATTCCTATAGTTAATAAGTTTCCTAATGCCTTTCCCAGTGACTTTCCTGGTATTCCTCATGAAAGGGAAATTGACTTTGGCATTGATCTTTTACTCGACACTCAACCTATTTACATACACCTCTATATCGAATGGCCTCGACGGAGTTGAAAAATCGAAGGAATAATTAAGGGATTTGCTTAACAAAGGGTTCATAAGGCCAAGTATGTCTCCATATGGTGCTCCCTCTATTTTTTGTAAGGAAAAAAGATGGTTCACTTCGGATGTGTGTGGATTATTGACAATTGAACATGGTGACTATCAAAAATAAGAATCCACCTTCATGGATTGATGATCTATTTGACAAACTACAAGGTGTAAGAACTTCTCTATGATCGATCTTTGTTCCATGTATCACCAATTGAGGGTGAAAGAGGATGACATTCCAAAGATGCCATTTAGAACTCGGTATGACCATTTTAAATTCTTCATTATGTCATTCGGACTAATAAATTCCCCCCCAACTTTCATAGATTTAATGAATAGGATCTTCAAATCATATTTGGATATGTCACTTGTTGTGTTCATAGATGATATATTGGTCTATTCATGGTATGTAAAGGAGCATAAAGATCGTTTGAGGATTATGTTGCAAACACTAAGAAACAAGCAACTTTTCACCAAGTTTAATAAATGTGTGTTTTGGCTAAGGAAGGTGACTTTTCTTGGCCACATTATTTCTGGTTATGGTATTAAAGTTGATCCAATGAAGATGGAGGCGGTGAAGAAATTGCCTAGACTGTTGTTTCCATATGATATTAGGAGATTTTTGGGTTTGGCTGAATATTATAGAAGGTTTGTTGAGGGGTTTTCTTCCATATCCTCTCCTTTGACGAAGTTGACTCAAAAGAAGGTGAAATTGTCACGATCTGGATAGGGGCCTAGATGTGACATGGCGAAGGAGAACCCAAAAGTCCTCGATCAAGACATCATAGCATCATCACACACATCATCGATTCGGAAGCGCGAAAGCTAAACACATAACGCAAAAGCTCTAAGGGAATCAAGGCTTTGGACTCAAGCTATGGGGATATTTCCGGGAATGGGAAATACATGGATTCACATAGTACATAGCAATTATCTCTAAGGGGACGGATAAGTAGGACTCAAGCTATGGGGGCACACCGGGATTATGGGACTTTTTGCATAAGCACATAGTCAAACACAATTCCCAACATCAAGTCATAAGCATAATCAATACCATTTCCATAATCAAGGCTCATAAGCATAACATTCCATAATAAAAATATTCAACAATTACAAGCCAACATACAAGAGTTTAAGTTTGTCTAACAAGCCTCTACATAGATAAAGAGGGACCTCCTGTCACGACCGGGATAGGGGGCCTAGATGTGATATGGCGAAGGAGGACCCGAAGACCCTCGAGCAAGACATCATAGCATCATTATACACATCATCGATTCGGAAGCGCGGAAGCTAAAGACATAACATGTAAGCTCTAAGGAATTTGGGACTTGGGACTCAAGCTATGGGGTCAATGTCGGGGATGGGACAAACATGTATACACATAACACACAACAATAATTTCTAAAGGGGACGGGTGAGTAGGACTCAAGCTATGGGGGCACACCGGGATTTTGGGACTTGCCACATAAGCACATAGTCATTCACAATACCCATCATTCAAATCAATAGTATATCAACAGAACATGATCATGAGCCAAGCTAAGTAGTATCGTATTACATAACCAAATGTTAACAAGTCAAGTCAAACGTTCAAGAGTATAGAGTAGTCCAACAATTCCTCTACATAGATGAGCGGGGCCTCGACAAGTTTGAGGCTCACCCTCAAGACATAGAAAGTAAATA
>JBCEWC010017189.1:0-12657 GCA_038996855.1 Solanum aculeatissimum
CATCCACAATTCTCTTCCTTTTTCTCTTATTTTCCACTATTCTTGATTTATTAGCTTGTGTTCCATCACTTAAGAGATTTCTCTGAGAACTCCTAGTAGGCATTGAACAAGGTCCTTCTTTTTCAGTTGAAGCAACATTTTCTTTTTCTTTACTGAAGTGTCACCATTCTCCTTTGAATAGCCCAGACAGGTGGTCTATTGTCTTCATATTCTTCTTCATCATCTGCCTCAATACTAGGAAAGTCCTCAAAAACAGGTGTTTGGTCGAAATACGACTAAATATCTTCAGATCTTTCATCCAAATCCATCTCCCTACCTTCTGACACTATCCCTTCACCTATGAATGAATCTAGATTTTCATCCCTTAGAGAAGTCAGACTTTGAATTATCAATTGAAAAGTAGGTGTTTTTTTAAATAAAGAGTTTTAAAGGCTTAAAGTTGAAAATTTTGAGTTTTGTAGTCATTTTGAGTTTTGAGTATTGGATTGCAATGATGTTATTTTCATCAGCTCCTGAATGTCGAATCTGGTCTAGAAGAACTTGTAGAACTAATTTTGGAGTTAAAATGAATATTTTAGTTCAGAGTTGCATTTTAGTTCATTTTAGATCATAAGTATGACTTTGGTCAATATTCAGAGTTCGAAAGCTCGGATCGAAATTCTGCTAGTTCCTATGATTATGGGTTGTGTAACTAATACTAGAAATGATTTCGTTGTACTTTTTGAACTTCCATGAATATTTTGAGTTTTTGAGTCCTAAAATAGTTTAAATGATCTTTCTCGGGTTCTGGGTTGAGGAGGTCCCAAATTAAAATTTTGACAGTTCTATTGAGTCTGAAATATTGTTTCTGGTAGGGTTATGTCAGACCCTTAGATCGATGGTTCGAGTAGCTCGGGCTTGGCTAGTGATTTACCTGATGAGCCTAGCCAAGGCCCCATGACTCCAGTCAAGGTAAATTTCAAGTGAAGGAAGACCTTAGCATTGACATGGCCAGGGCATACAAGGCAGGACGTGGCTAAGGTATGACTAGGGTTGGGCAAGGTAAGTCAAGGCAAGACTATAACGTGGAAAGGTCATGGCTAAACAAGTTTGAGGCTACGTGTTGTGAAAGGCAAAGACCCAGGAAATGGGACCCGAATGGAAAGAGTTGTTCCATGGTGCATGCAAGTGTGTAGTGTCTGAGCATGGCACAAGAATGCAGGCCAGACACGAATTTAGGTGCCAAGGGCATTGCCTTGGCACCACTTTTGAAGGTTTCCCGCATGTGCCTTGCAAAGGCATAGGCAGTTGGCGGTTGAGGGAGTTCCTAGACATTTAGGACTTATTAGCTATTGTAGATAAACTTCTATTTTGAATTTAAATTGTTTTTCTATCAGTTGGGGATGACAACTGACTTGGCAACAACATGACTGGGCTGTTGTGGCCTATTTAAAGGCATAGACAATCAGTCTTATGCAACAGGTTAGCCTAAATGAATTTTGTAGTCTAATTTTTGGTGTGCTTCTTTGTTGGCATGAGTTTAACAACAAAGTTGGGACTTATTCCTATATATGTTTGTGTTATTGATTTTTTGGTCATTGTTTGTGTTGGACTAGATCAAAAATGAGGAAAAAGAGGCCTGAGTCTAAGTGTGTTAGCTGCCATATCGGGTTAGATCGCAAAGGTTGACCCTATATCAACGAGTATCTGAGAAAAGGTTGTGTCAACAAAAAATGGTTGGTGAAAATTTATACAATGAGTTGTAGGAGAAGGTTGCATAACTGGAAGCCATTATGGGCATGACAGGCAGTAATGAGGCCATGACAGGCGACCTGACAGAGATTCAGGGCATAAATGCTGCTATGCAGGCCTATCAATGTTATCAATGATCAGTTGGCTGAATTACATGCTTTTTGTGACTCTGTTGGCAAACAAACTGAGGGACTTAATATGGAAAACGAAGATCTAAAGCAAAGGTGAATGGTTTTTTCTTGGCTATTGCAAATCTTCCCAGGGGAGGCAAAGAACATTGCAAGATTAAAATTTTGGTGCCAAAATAGATTGATGGTGTGTGTGGGGGCTAAAGAACTAGAAAATTTCTTATGGGACTTGGAGCATTATTTTGTTACTGCCCATGTTCCTGAAAATGATAAGTTGACCATGGTTGTTCATTACTTTTGTGGGGATGGAATTATGTGGTTACAGACTAAGTGTGCTGATAATGACAGTGCAAACAGGCTCAAGGTTAGTACGTGGGTACAGTTGAGGGATGCACTTCATGAGAAATTCCTTCCAAGTAACTCCTCTTGGGTTACTAGGGACATGCTAAAACATTTAAAGCAAGTGAGATAAAAAAAAGACTATGTAAAGGAATTCTCGTCGTTGTTATTGGACATTCAAAAAATGTCAGACAAAGACAAGTTGCATAACTTCATTTCTGGGATGTAAGGTTGGCCACAAAATGAGTTGTGTGGGAATAAAGTGGAAGATCTCCCTAGTGCCATTGGTGTTGTAGATGCCTTGATCAATTTTTGGTCAAATAATGTTTCTACTGACCCAACTCACTCTTCTAAGTCTAAGAAGAAGGACAAGGGTAAGGACGAGAAGAAAGACAAATGAAGTCTAGACAGAAATGACAAAAGCAACAGAAAAGTGGATGTTACATCGTCTAGTCAAAACTAACAGGGTGGGGAAAACGTTTGTTGGACTTTCCAGAAACCAGGACATTAGGCAAGGAACTATCCAAAGCAATGGAATATCAATGCACTCCTTGTTAAGGAGGAGAAATAAACAAGTGGGAAAGAAAGGGAAATCACTGCATATGTTAACTCACTACGTTTGATCAACACTTTGTCAAGTGTTGGTGGGATGGACATAGATGAGAGGAATGTGATGAAAGATGTTGCCATTGTAAGTTTTATAATTCTATAGACTTGTTTGAAGCTTATATCACTTTGATGTATGTCGATATGAGGAAAAAATATTGTTGCTATGGTAGACACTGGTGCTACTCATACTTTTGTAGCCTCAAAGATCATTAAAGAGTATGGGATAAAAGTGACTGATTATCCAACAAAGATAAAGGATGTTAACTCTACTGCACAACCACGCTATGGCATGGCTGCAAATGTGCCTCTGAAAATTGGGCACTGGTCTGGTGTGCATACTTTGATAGTAGTGCCACTTGATAATTTTAATGTGATATTGGGAATTGATTTCATGAAGAAGTTCAAGGTTTCCCCAATTCATCATTTGGATGGTCTTACATTTACGGGTTAGAAGGACCCAGGCTTTGTGAAGGGAATAAATCCTTTAGATGGCAAGGATAAGAAAAACAAAGAAACCATTGTGTTGCTATCTATTATTGGTTTTGTGAAAGGCTTAAAATGTGGTAAAACTGCATATCTTGCTACATTGGTGGAAGTGAAGCGTGATATGCAAATCGAAGATCATGATGATGTTGCCAAGTTACTAAATGAATACAAGGATGTGATGCTGTCAGAATTGCCTAAAGCGGTTCCTCCAAGGAGGGAGATTGATCACGGGATTGAATCGATTCCTGGATCAATACCACCGTCACGACCTCCTTATTGCATATCTCCATTGTAGTTGGCTGAATTGAGGAAGCAATTATCTGAGGTTCTTAATGCAGGCATGATCCAGCCATCCATGGATCCATTTGGTGCTCCTATTCTGTTTCATAAAAAGAAGATGGTAGTCTTGGGATGTGTGTTGATTACAGGGCATTGAACAAGGTGACTGTGAAGAATAAGTATATGGTGTCGCTGGTTCAAGACTTGTTGGATAGGCTGTTTAAGGCTAGTTTCTTTTCTAAGTTAGACTTAAGATCTAGCTATTGGCAAGTTCGTATAGCTGAAGGGGATGCCCTAAAGTCCAATTGTGTAACTAGATATGGTAGCTATGAATTCCTTGTAATGTCATTTGGGCTAACTAATGCCCCGACTACTTTTTACAACTTAATGAACAATGTTCTTTATGACTATCTTAATGACTTTATAGTAGTCTACTAAGATGACATAGTCATATATAGTAGCACTTTAGAAGATCATCTTTTCTATTTGAGGAGGGTGTTGCAAAGACTTAGAGAGTACCACCTATATGTCAAGATAGAAAAATGAAAATTTGCTAGTTATGAGATCATGTTTTTGGGCCATTTGGTTAGTGCAAACCCAGTGTGCATGGTTAAGAAAGTGTAGGTAATAGTAGAGTGGCAAGCACCCCATGGGGTTAAGGAACTAAGATCATTCTTAGGACTGGCAAAGTATTATAGAAAATTCATTATTGGCTATTTAAAAAAGGTTTCCCCATTGATGGATTTGTTGAAGAAGGACGTGAAATAGGCTTGGTCAAATTCAAGAGAGAAGGCTTTCAACTCTTTGATGAAGGGCATTTCTTCTAAACCAATACTGTGGTTGCCAGACGTTGATCAACCATTTGAAGTGCACATGGATGACTCAGATTATGTTGTTGGAGTGTGTGCTAGTGCAAAATGATCATCCTGTTGCATTTGAGAGTAGGAATTTGAATCCTACGAAGCACAAGTATTTTGCCCACAAAAAAGAGATGGTGGTAGTACTCCACTGTCTTCAAACATGGAGGGTGTATATACTAGGAACAACGTTTGTTGTCAAGACGAATAATGTGGCTAATATTTACTTCAAAACTCAAAAGAAGATGAGTTTGAAGCAGGCTATATGGTAGGATACATCGGCAGAAATGACTTTTATGGATACATAATCCAGGGAAGCAAAACCAAGTGGTTGATGCATTGACTGGAAAAGCAATATTTACTACTATTTATGAAATTACTAGACTTGAATCTGATTTCCTTGATAAGATTAAGTTTAGTGCTGGATATGATTCATTATATGTCAAGTTAATGGATCAAGTTAAAGAGGGAATAGTTAGACGGTATTAGATCGAGGATAATCTGCTTTATTTCAAAGGGGGGAGAATCGTTGTACCTCAAGGTGATGGGCTGCAAAGAAAATTCCTCAAAAACAACATATGATTCTGTTTATGCTAGACGTGTAGGTATTGAAAGGATGATGGCATTATTGTCCCAAAATTACTTCTAGCCAAAAGATGGAAGATGATATTAAGGCCTATGTAAAATCACGTCTAGTATGTCAACTGGACAAGACTGAATGAAAGAAGGAAACATGTTTGTTGAAACCTTTACCCATTGCAGAGTGCCATTAGGCTTCTATTTCAATGGACTTTATCAGCGGATTGCCAAAGGTGGATAGAAAAGCATAAATCATAGTTGTGGTTGACAGGTTCTCAAAATACGGTATCTTCCTTGCTACCCCTACTTTTTCTTATTGTAAAGTAGCTGTTGAGTTGATTTATAAGCATTTTGTGAAAAACTTTTGTATTCCATTGGATATTGTGAGTGATCATGATGATAGATGTATCGGTCGATTTTGGGCTTCTTTATTCAATATGATGGGCACAAATTTGAAATTCTCAACTACAAATCACCCAAAAACTAATGGACAGACAGAAAGAATCAATAATATGCTTAAAGAATATCTCAAACACTATATGACTATGAACCAGAGGAATTGGGTTGAGTTGCTGGACAGTGCACAGTTCTACTATAACTTGCACAGGTGTTCTGCAACAGAGAAGAGTCTATTGAGTTAGTTTTGGGCATGCAACCTAATACACCATTGAAATTCGCTAGGACTGATACACAAGGAAAGTGTCTTGTTGCTCACAAGTATGCACGTGACGAATAATAAATACTAGATGAGGCGTAAGACAGCTTAAGGAAGGCAACTAAATAAATGAAAAAGTATACTGATAGAGGTCAGCGTGCTTTAGAGTTCCAAGTTGGAGACAAAGTGTTGCTGAAGTTGACTCCAAAGATTTGGAAGAAAAACAGTAGCATGCTAATGCATCACTCATTGATTGCAAAGTATGATGGACCTTTTGAAGTTGTTGAAAAAGGGGGTGAAGTTTCTTATTGGTTGAATCTATCGGAGTGACTTAAGATTCACCCCATATTTCATGTGATCTATTTGAAGCCTTTTTATGGAGATGTTGGGGATCCAACAAGGTTGGCATCAAGACGTGTTCCTCTTATTGTGCGGGCACATTTTGAAGGTCAAATTGAGAAAATTTTAGATCATCGGCTTACTGGATACCTTAAGAAGAGTAGGAGAATAAAGTTTTTGGTTCATTAGAAGGGCTAGTAGGCATGTGATGCAACTTGGGAGAAAGGATCATCATTATGCAAGTTTGAGGACTAGATCAAACCATACCCTGATTCAGTTCCCTCAATGCAACCTTCTCCATCTAGGTAAACTACCTCAAGGCCATATGCCTTATCAAGGATGATGAGATCATTGGGTGGGGCAAGTTTGTCAGACCCTCCACTCTATGGTTCAAGTGGCTCGAGCTTAGCTAGTGGTTTACTTGATGAGCCTAGCCAAGAGACCATGACTCCAACCAAGATAAAGTTCAAGTGAAGGAAGACCTTAACATTCGTATGGCAAGGGCATACAGGATGTTACAAAGGCACGACAAGGGATGGGCAAGCTAAGTTACGACAAGGCTATGATGTGGACAAGTTATGGCTAAACAATTTTGCGGCTACGTGCTAGGCATTGACAAAAGCACGGGAAATGGGACCCCAATGACAAGCTGTGTAGGGCAGGACCTATGCCATGACACAAGAAAGTGTGTAGGGTCTGGTCATGGCACAGACATGCGGGCCAGACATGAATTTGGATGCCAAGGGCAATACTTTGGCGCCAATTTTGAAAGCTTCCTGCATGTGCTTTGCACATTTATGGGCAGTTGGCGGTTGAGGGAGTTCCTAGCTGTTTGGTAATTATAAGCAAATGTAGATAAACTTGTAATTTGAATTTAAATTATTGGCCTATCAGTTGGGGATGACAACTGACTTGGCAGGCACATAACTGGGTTATTGTGGCCTATTTAATGGCATAGGTAGTCAGTCTTATGTAGCATGTTAGCCTTGGTAAATTTTGTAGGCTAAGGTTTTGTGTGCTTCTTTGGTTACACGAGTTTAATAATAAAGTTGAGACTTGTTCCCCTATATGCTTGTGTTGGTTTGGTGGTCATTGTTAGTGTTGGACTAGATCAAAAGTGAGAAAAAAGAGGGCTGAGTCAAAGTGTGTTAGGCTGCCATATTGGGTTAGATTGCAAGGGTTGACCTTTTATAAGGTTACATGTTTGGTTTATGTTCATAGGGTTCTAAATGAATACCGAGTATCCAATTTGTGATTTTTGTGTTGTATAAATGTCTAGTTTCTGGTGCATCAGGGGATGAACTATGCGTTCGCACCCTCTTGACCGTGTTTGCAGAGGTAAAATATATAGACCTCCACGTTCTCGGGACAATGGTCCGCATTTGCGGAGACCAGTCCACTTTGACCTCCGCATTCACGGCATGAGTGTCACATTCGTGGAGGGTTATTCCTCCTGGGCTTTCACAGTCGTGGGTTTTGCTCCGCATTCATTGTGTTCATAGGGAGAAAAATACCCCTGTACAGTGCCAAGTTTTTAAAGACTCATTTTGACCCTTTTCCACTATTTTAATATTCCAAGCTTTATTTTAGAGAGAAACTCTAAAGGTTTTCAAGACAAATCGATTGGGTAACTATTTTCTAACCTATTTATTCAATTTCCATTAACTAATTTGTGTTTATAACTTATAATTTTGGGATTTTAATTGGAGAATTTGGGGATTTATCAAATATTTATTTCTAATCCTAAATTGATGATTTGTCTATCATTCTAACTCCGTTTTCAAAATAATTTTCACCGTTGAACTCTTTATTACTTGAAAAACATTTTCATGTATTAAATTTTAGATTCTAGATACTTTTCTAACATGGGATTTTTACTCATTTTACCCTTTTTGTTCGAATTGATTGATTTTAGTGTCATTAGATTCATTATGTGATTGTGATGTTATATTTGAATACATTTGGTGATTTGGAGTATCATAGGAAGGAGAAAGCTTTGCATTTAACTTGATTTGAGACTTTATCTTTGGAAAGTGGACTTCTAACCTTCTGTTAAATATGATTAAACCTTGTATTATCCTATATATGTGGGTTTGGGTGATTTATGGCATGAAATGAGATAGAATTATACTATTATAGGGTTTGATCATGAGATTTCGGATTGGGTAATTGTAAATGTTGTGAATCCTTTACTTGTGAAATAATTGTGGGATTATGAATACTTGTGAAGTTGTAGATAACTTGATTCTTTGATTGATTTAGGGAAAAGTGAAAATGATAACATGTATGAATTGAATTATGAGATAATTTCCATTGTTGTTGACTTAGTCTTGTGAGATAATTTTGTGAAATGAGCTTATGATGCAAATTTTGATAATGTGAAAATGCTTATGATGCTCTGATTACTGAACTTTGAAATTATGGAATTAATTGCTTGTGAAGTAAGAAACTCAAATAATGAATTGTCTTAAGTTATGATGACAAAGGGTAATTTAAAAAGAGTAGAACTATGTTATATTGTGAGTATTGCGTAATGTGTTAATGATGACTCGAATATTGAAAGACATTGGAATGATTAATCAATTGTGGATTGGTAATATATGTGATCTTGTGAAACATTTGATATTACAATTGAGATGTTGCCTATATTGAGATGAGCATGATAAATATTGAGACATTGATGATATTGAGACACCGATGAAAATGGTATATTGATGATAATGAGGCATTGATGACATTTATATTATGATAATATTGAAATTATTATGATTGTGATCATGCACATTATATCTATTTGTAATGACCTTGAAGGTCATTTTTGACATTTTAAACTTAATTATCATTTTGCCCTTCCCAAAAGTTTCCTGGGATCATTTTTGGATGAGTCAAAAAGTTAGATTTTGAAAATCTAGTAAAACATTAGAGTTTTGCAAAAGAGAGTTTAAAAAGGCTTAAAGTTGGAAAATTTAAGTTTTGAGGTCATTTTTGGTTTTAAGTGTCGGAATTTGATTTCATCGATTCCATCAGTTTTGGAATGTTGAATCTGGTCTAGCAGAACTTGCAAAACGGAAATTGGAGATTTTAGGCACAAAGTTGCATTCTAGTTCATTTTGGATCATAGGTTTGACTTTGGTCAACATTTCAAGTTCTGGAGCTCGCATCAAAATTCTATCAGTTCCGGTGGTTCCGAGTGGTGAAACTAATGCTAGAAATGACTTTGTTGTAATTTTTAGAGCTTCCGTTAATATTTTGAGTCTGAAACTAGTTTAAATTATATTTCTTGGGTTCGGGATAACGGGGGTTCCAGATTAGAATTCTGATGGTTCCATTAAGTCTGAATCATCATTTTTGATAAGGTTACATGTTTGGTTTGTGTTTACGGGGTTCCAATTGAATTCTTGAGGTTCATGTTCCTAATTTGTTGTTGATGTGTTTTGCTGGTGTTGATTTGTTCTAGTGCATATACCCCTAACTCTCCGCGTTCGCGGAAGGTGGGCTCACATTCACAGAGCTGTAGCCATTTAGTCTTCACGTTTGCAGTTGCCTCATCCACGTTTGCAGAGTTTTAACCCACTTGGGCCTCCATGTTCGCGGATAAGGCTCCGCGTTCGCGGATCATTATGTGGGTCTGAATAGTTTCAATTTTAAAATGACGTGATTAAATCCCAATCCACCATTTTTTGACATTTCAAGCTTTGTTTTAAGAGAGGATTTTCAAGGTTTTGAAGGCAAAGTGATTGGGTAACTATTTTCTAACCTATTTCATTGATTTTCATTGATTAATGCATGTTTTTAACTTCTAAATTTGAGATTTTAATGGTGAAATTTGTGGGTTTTTGAGTTTTTTATTTCCTAAACTTAAAATGTTTATTTCTCCCACATCTTAACTCCATTTTCGAAATTGTTTTCACAATTGGATTCCTTATTATGTGGAGAACATTTTCATATATTAGTTTTCAGATTACGGCTACATTTTCCAATATGTAATTTTTTACCATTTTACCATTTTTCTTTGAATTAATTGATTTTAGTGCCATTAGCCTCGTTATGTGATTATGATACCATATGTGAATAGATTGTGGTGATTTAGAGTACCGTAGGAGGGGTAAAGTGGTGATTTTGATTTGATTCGAGACTTTATTTGAGGTAAGTGGACTTCTAACCTTTTGTTAAGTATGAATGAACTTTTTTTATTAAACAAACCTAACCCAAGGATCTCACCCCTCGTGGTGGTTAGGGGTTAAGCCATACACCCCCAAGCCTTATCATAAATAACAAAAACAAGAGTACAATGGAGGGGGACATAAAACCTTACCTCCGACCTACGGTGGTTCATAAGTCAGCTATCCTACTAAGGCTTATGAATGAACCTTGTATGCTCCTTTGTGTATGTAATTGAGTATTTGGAAGGGTAGAATTGCATCACTATAAGGTTGATCTTGACCTTTCGTATTGAATGTTTGTTCACATAGTGATATATTGAGTTATAAATTAATTGTGAATTCATAATCTATGTGATCTTGTGAGTCATTTGATATTGATGCCGAGATAGTACTTATATAGTGACATGATTGATACACTAATGATATTTAGACATTGATAATATTGAGATACTAATGATATTAAGACATTGAAGATATTGAGACACTGATGATATTGTGGCATTGATGATATTGGGACACTGATAATATTAAGATATTAAGATCATTTTGATGATGATATTATGATATAATTGTGATCGTGCACCTTGCATTTATTATTATTTATGCATTGATATTGTAATGGCTACTGTCGAGATATGAGTAAGGTAATATGTAGATTGGTGCTCGAGGTCTCTACAGGTCAAGTCGAGGTAATATCTCGGCATCTAAGGTCATTTCTGGACTGTCTGAGGTCATTTTTGGACAAGTGACATGAGCTGAGGTTATTGTCGATTATGATCACAGATACATGATCTACGTAAGACCCCTATGGGTTCCGACTGAGGTGGTAACCCTGCTTAGGAGATATGTATTCTAGGACATACATTCATCACAACTACTTGATATTACCTTGCATTTTGTACATTTCATAGCATCCAGTCCATCTTATTTCATATTTGGTTGATACTAGCTATCATATATTAATATTTATGAGATTGTACACTTACTATATCATTGATTATGGGAAGGTATTAGATCTAGTTATATATTTGTGTGTTGAGTTATTATGCCAAATGATGAGTACATTTATGTTACTGTGATTTGTATACTATATTGTGTTGGGAATCTTCTGAGTGTAGGGTTGTAGTTTGGTGGATTGTAATTAGGACTTAAAGAGTTACTTGTATTCTTCATTGCTTTACTTTAGGTTAGTTCTATTTGTTGAGTACCCTGTTGTTTGGTGCTTATTCCTTGCTATATTTTTGTAAGTTGTGAGCTCGATACCCCTTGTTAGCTTCTTTTTGTTGGATCGAGCTTCTAGATTACTCATGAGGTAGTTGTCTATATCCCCAGTGGGCCTTCAGAGATTCCACTTTCTTTTTATATATTGTGTTCTATTCAAGGACCAAACATTTGAGTTATGTATTTCATTTGAAAATTTGATATTTAGAGGCTTATACATGTCACACCAGTTGTTGGGTTGGTTGTATTAGTTTTCTTTCACATTTATATATCTTATTAAACCATTATCGTCCACTTTTACTATTTTGTTAAGTTGTTGGTTTTGGGCTAACTCACCTTGGTGGGATTAGTGAGTGTCATCATACCCAAATTTTGGGTTGTGACATAATAATTACTTTTGCATTGATACTTGTGATGGCTACAACCTAGAGATGAATAAGATAACATGTGGATCAGTGACCCAAGTCTTTACTGGTCGATGCTAATTGAGGTTTTTGCCACCGAGCTGAGGTAATATGTCGATTATATATTGGGTCCAAAGTCATTTTTTGTTATGTCTAAGGTCATTTTTGGATGGGTCCAAGGTCATTTCTGATGGGTTCGAGGTCATTTCTGAATGGGTGAGCATTTGTCAAGGTGATTGTTGACAATGTTCATAGATACATAGTCTATGTAAAACCCTCATGGGTTCCATTCTAATGTATATATGTATTGGTCAGAATATGTGTATCGTAGGATAGACATGCGTCATAATTATTTGATATTGCATCACATTCTGTACATCTCATGACATTCACATCATCTCATATTATTCATACTTTGATTCTATCTTATGAATTGTTGATGAGACTAGATATATATTATATAATTTGACTTGTGTATCTATTGAAAGTATATTGAGATATGATGTTATGTGATGGTTATATCTATATTCCTATGATAGTATATTAAATTGTGCTGGGATTTTTCTGAGTGCAGGTGTGTAGTTCGCAGTATGTGGTTGGGTGTTAAGGAGTACTTATGTTCTTTATTAATTTGCTCTAGGTTAGATTCATTTGTTGAGTTCCTTGTTGTTTGGTGTTTACCTCTTGCTACATTTTTGTAGGTTGTAAGCCCGTTCCTCCTTGTTAGCTTTCTAATTTATAGGATTGAGCTTTGAATCTATTGAGAGGTAGCTCTTTGTATCTTCGATAGCCTTTTAGAGATTTTTTACCTTTTATGTTTTGTTCTATTCAAGAACTATACATTGAGACATGTATCTCATTTGAGTA
>JBCEWC010017190.1:0-12657 GCA_038996855.1 Solanum aculeatissimum
AAAATCCCACATGCCCCATTCCCTATTTTTCACATTTCTCTCATTCCTCACACACCTGGACTTTCAAATCTACCCGAAACTTTCTCCTTCACCATGAAGGAAAGCTTCCTCTCACAATTCTTAGAGCAATTCGTGGTTTGGGCCTTCAATTCCTTAGCACACTATCATTCTTTATTCAAATAAAAGGAATTTTCTCTTCTTTTAGTGAGGGTAGTAGTTGCATGCGACTAATTTTGCTTAAAATTGAAGATCTAAGTAGGTAATTGAGATTTGGCATGGTAGATTGAGTAAGGTAATATGTTAGTAGTGGGATGATGTGCTGCCAAAAGATACAACACTTTTAATGCTTAAAACTTTAGATTTTGTGTGTTCTCAAAGTGATGTTAGTAGATTTGATGTTTTTTTGTTTGTTTTTTGCAGGATTTCAGTGTTGGCATGATTTTGATCTTGAGGTACAGTTTCTGCAGAAGATTGGGAATTTACGAGACCCTTTACGGGTCGTGGGTCATTCCATGAGTCGTAGAAGGGGTTTCATTTGTTGTTTCAGTGAGGAGTTGAGGAGGCAGTCCCACTCTACGAGATCCTAGCACGAGTCGTACACCAACATATGAGTCATAGAGTAATGTCATAAACTGAAGAAGCAGAAAGTGAAGAGTTACTGAAAGTGGCTCAGACAAAACCCTTCATGGGTCGTGGAATACTTCACGACTCGTAAAGGTGGTTTCATGCAGAGTTCCAGTAGCTTCAACCCCATTCCACAAGACCTCAACTCACGAGCCATGAACTATCCTAAGAGCCGTAGAGAGTGCTCGTGACTAGTGTTGACATAGTTATCCTATTTCGTTTTAGCTTTGTATTTTTAGTACTATAATATTATTTTAGCTTTTTATCAAATATAGTTGAAGAGAGAACATCTTAGAACATAGCTTACATCCTTGTGAACAATATTTTGTGATTCAATTAATCAAAGTTCAAAATTTCATTGAAATTCCAGATTTCGTTCATCAATTCTTGTTGCATAAGTTATTAAATTATGTATTCTTCTTACATAATTTTTATCAAGCCTCAGGCATGTGTGGCTAAATCCACAACTAGGGTTTTGGGAACCATAACGAACTAAATAAGATAAAATTAGATTACTTGTAATTTCTTGGCTGGTGTCTAGGATGTATTAGTTAACTTCTTCAATTTAACTAATTTTTAATGGAAGGCCTACATTAGAACTCGCTTAGTATCACCTGCATAATCCAAGAGCTGACAAATAGGAAAATAAATAATTAACAGAGATTGATTGACTTTTTCTCAACTAATCAGGGTAGTAGTTTTGGTTTGGGACAAAAAAAGTAAGGGTTAGTAACGCCACATCACAGAGACTGATCCAGTAATGTGATGAAATTAACCTAGATGTCAGATCAAGGATTTAGGCGAACTTAACATACTGTCTTGCACCTACACACTAGTAAAGAGTCGCAAGTATCTGAGAATACTTAGTTAGGAAGTCATGGGGAACACGCCACCCTAGTTTGTTTCTCTACTGATTACAAATAATTCATTGTTATAGTGATAGTTTTGAATTTATTTTCAGCACAAATCCTCCCTTTATTTTATTCATTTTTATTTTTCTATTCCAGGGAGATATTAGAGTACATCAAGTCAATTTATAGAAGTATGTTAATTTGGGGTCTACCATATTCCTCGTGGGAACGATCCTAACCCATATTAGGTTAAATACCTGAGTACGACTGATTCAAAACCTCCTAGTAGGGGTGTGTGGTAAGCATAAGTGTGAAGTGTGATACATCATGATAATCCACCATTTATGGCCCCTAGAAGGTTCTCCCATGGATTAGAAGAAAATTTAAGGTGTTCTTGTTGTTTCCTTGTAGAAATAGTAGGTTCATCACATGAAATAGGTGTAAAATGGTACAATGAACCTAATTCGTGTGCAAAATGACTGGATCCGCATGGTGGATCCAGTCATGGGTCGTGTGCCTTCACACAAGTCGTTTAGTGGTCCGTTATGTGAGCCTTCATAGAAATTTTTTAAATGCCTTCCCACGGCACCTCACATGTCCCATGTGAACTTTTATGGTCAGTGATGGGTCCTGTCCAGTAGGTTCCTTTAAAACACACCCCAAGGTAGGTAATACACACCACCTCACGGCCTCTGTCACATTACACGGTCCATGTAGGGGTCTCTTCCAGTCGTGCTCTATGTGTTTATTCATATTTTCCTTATATAGCGTGTGATTTCATTTAGTGTACCCTAATTTAGTGCAATTTCCCTAGGATAAACTGGGTGACACCACTCTTAAGGGTTATTGTCACTTATTATGCCATAGGGAAAGTTTAAGTACCCATTAGCATGTCATCCTATAAGTCCAAAAGTGCTTACCGTGTTGCCTGCAGGTATCATGGTACCACGTTGAAATTATGTAGTACCCAGAGAGGAGCTCGGGTCATGCTTGCATGATTCTCAAACTGTGTTTTCCAGCCACAGGATAGGCAATGGCTCAAGTAATGATTCCTCTAAAAGGTCTAAAGTGCGCTACACAGGAAATGTCTCTCCTCACTCACCTCACACCACTCGAGCTCGGGTAGCATATCAGGCCTTGGCCCCTAGTATGAAGAGAGGGTCCCGCATGTAGGAGGTGATGAGGATGAGGTTGCCCCAAAATATGAACAGGAGGAGCATGTCTCTACTTCTAAAGGCCCCCAAGTGTATGATAGCACAGACAAGGTCAATCTCCGGGACAACGACAATGAGGCTACCCATTATGCTGTCACCCAGACTCTGGATGATGAAACAGCCCAGATGATCATTCTTTTTCTTAGAGCTCGATAGACCATCCGGGGAGCCAAGGAAAAATTGTCTCAAGGACTCACTAAAGGCTCTGGGGATTCTAGCGAAGGGTTGTTATTCCATAGGTCTGAGTATTAATAGACCAACTAGATCTGATGCAAGATATTAAGGCTACATTTGATTTTTACTAGTTTGGGAGGATGGTTCAGAACCCAGGATTTTACGGGCCAGGCATAATTCAGGAATTCTACTCATCATATGCAGCTGACCTAATAAACACTATGGGTGGCGGCTACATAAAGATAAGGAGACATATGGCCATGAAGGTAGCCCCACTTGATCACATTATTGTATGAGGTGCTCAAGTGGACATTTTTGAGACCACAATCAACAAGTTCCTGCACGAGGTGGACTACATTGCACCATCTAATGGGTGATATGCAGCGAGAGTCCAAAAAATCTCTGAGAAGGTGTTAATGTTTAATCTTGGGTCTAGGATCACTGTGGTGACTTGGATTGCTCAACAAATAGCTTTGGAAGGTGTTGATGCAGCTTGGGTCACTGACCTATGGATGCCCAATACTAAGGCCTCCCTTACATTTCCTTCCAAGTTTTGGTGGTCTGTGGTGCGTGCTCACCTGCGACCCATATTAAATGGTAATACACTCCAACTATAGCAGGTTGCCCTTGTAGCATGTCTGATTGCCCATTATGATATCAATATGGGTTGAGTCATCACTACTGAGATGAGAGATAGGGCACTAACTAATCGAGCTACTTTTCCATTTCCATGTTTGATTAGAGCCCTCTGTAGGCTAGTCCACGTCTCCACCACTCGGTATCTAGATCAAAATATTTTCCAACCAGCAGCCATCAGTATTGCTTTGATTAAAGATGTCAACAACCCGCTCTTCCAAACCAAAGTGCAGCGACCTGGTGGCCCAGCCATGTTCCCATAAGTTTCTCCATAGAAACCAATGCCATTTGAAAGCTTTATAGGTGTTCTACCGATGGGCGAAGCATTAGAACAACCCGAGGGTAAAAGTTCACAGCCACATATGGCACCATAATGTCTACGTCCCTTATGAATTTCTAGCTAGGTTGGTCAACTATCAGAGACAGACTCAGGACATTGTGGACCAGATCGTGGAGAGGATGTCGTAGGTCATCCAAACACATGTGAACCAAGTTGTGGAGTCACTCTGGGCCGACATTCTAAGCCAGATAGTTGTTCTCCAAAACCAAGTAAACAGCTTGGAGGGGTACTTCAATGAAAGGTTCAATAGTTTTTCAAGACTGGAGGTCATGAATATTGTAAACACGATTGCTGAGATGAAGAAGAAAATAGTCGTGTTAACTGCTCACTACAATTCTCCTCTATCGCCTCTCCAGCAAAGTCTCTAATGAATCTATTTGCTTCCCCAGCCCCTACTCCATCTCTGGTTGATTATTAGGGCATACTTCCTACATCATCGGCTATCCATGCACCACCAGCTAAGGCCTCTAGATGAAAGGGAAAGGATAAGAAGTGGTTTCAGCGACATAACCCACCGTCTGATGCCAAAGCGGTTAAGGAGAAACAATTCTGCAAAGCACTAAAATCCAAAAGGTAGGCTACTGCAGAGCAAGAAGAGCGGGAGAGGCATGCTTATAAGGCGGAAAAAGTTGGGGCCTTGGGAGTTCTTTTGGACATACCCTGCACTTTGATGGAGATGACCCCGCTTGGGGATCACACCTTGCTAATGATCAGCATGATACCTGGAGTGTCTCAGGTATATTCTCCCCTTTGTATTGGTATTTTCTATTCTATATGCATTGAGGGCATTGCACTTTTTTTTGGAGGGGATGGGGCTTTCCTGACACCTGGGAGTTTTTGTTGCCATGTTTCTTTTCTCTGAGGTGTATTATTTAGTAGAATTTGCATGTTTAGGTTTTGTTGTTTGCATACATATAAGTTTGTATAGGAGTCTACAGTAACCCATAATTTTTGTGACTAAACTGCCCCAAGCTAATTATTTGGCAAATAGCTTATATGTGCATGTATCCTATCCTGACTAACCTGTGGTTGTAAAGAATTGGATACAATTTCTAGTTGGCATCTTGATGAATGAAGCATGACTGTGTTGGTTAAATACTACATAGTGTAGGAAATGTTCCATGTGTGTGTAAGCCTATTCGTCTAATTCAATTGACGCACTTGTAAGCTAAAACTTTCCTGGTTAGTCCCACTAAAATAATTGAATGAGTGGATTAGGAAAGGATATTACACCATTTTTGTGTAAAACCACTTAGCCTAAAATGAACTAACCAATTGAAATTATCCTATGAACCAAAAGTTGAGCCTGAATAAACCTTTTCTTTGTAATCACCCGACTCACCTCCCTTGTCTATTTGTGAATCCTTACTTTGTCCCTAGTCTCTCTAAGGACATTGTGAACCTCAACCTAGGTCAAACGCCTAAGTTGAGGGTGGCTTATACTGGTCCTGGTTCTTTAAAAGGAAATTGTGCACCTCATCTGAGGTCAAAAGCCTAAGTTGAGGGTGGCTATTTTGGGAAAAGCAGAAGAGTAAGAGTTAAAAAAAGTCAAGTGATAAGAGGTAAGGAAAATCTTGGGGGTGTGACCATAAGTAAAACAAAGGAAAATAAAAAAATAACAAAAAAAGAGAAAAAAAATGAAGAAAAGTGGAAGTCACTTCCAACAGCAAAGAAAGTATGGGGAAAAGTATGGGGGCAATAAGAATTTAGGTACCAAAAGTAGAGGGCTAAGTAAAAGTAGTGTCTTGGAGGGGAAAATTAGTCACTGTGATCCTAAATGTGCCACACCTTAGCCCGGGCCTATGTTACAAGTTGTAAAAGTTCTAACGTGATCCTACAAAGGTCATTTGAGAGTTAAAGTGGTAAAAATAAGGGCAAGCATATGGTTTGTACTCGTGGGTCAGTTGAAAATCTTTTGTGAGTGTGAGTGTGAGTGTCTACATTCCGATTTTTGTGTTGTATGTATATTTTGTGAGTGAGACTTCTTTGTAGTAAGGGCACTATCCTTGCACTGTTAGGTTGCTAACCCAACTAGTCTTCTTTGTCATTGAGCTTATGTGGACCAACTGAATATGGTGTAATACTTAACTTGATCTATGTAAGTTTGTTTGGTTGCAAGTACATTGTGCGCTTACTTTCTGGGCATATGTGAGTGATTGAGGGGTTATTGTATGATTTTGGTTAGAGTCTTGTATTTTTGTGTCATTATGTTTTGTTTTTGGTTATTTATTGAGGATAAACATTAATTCTAAGTTGAGGGTGTTGAAGAGTCATAAAAATATGACTCCTATATTGCTTTTAACATGGAATTTTTGTGAGTTCTCAAGAAGATTTGTGGGTTTGATATGTTGTTTTGTGCTACTTTTCAAGAATATGGCCAAGGCATAGATGCAGACAAGAAGAAGGTAGAAAGAGAGGAAAATGAAATGAATAAGGACCACATCGGCACCCTCATGGGTCATGTGGCCTTACACAGATCGTATGATGAGCCATCCAAAAGAAGTAGGAAATGAACCAAGTGAGGCCTCAAGAGAGCCCTCACGGCTCGTGAACCCTTTCATGGACCACGGGGTCGTCCGTGGCCTCACACATTTACATCCCCAATGCACTCAAGGGTAAATGGAGCAAGGCATCGCCAAGGAACAACAAATGGAGCATATCACGGTCTGTGAAGCCTTACAAGGGTCGTGTATTAATCTGTGGAGCTGATGCAAACTAGGACAATGGTCGTTGAAGCAATAGACTAAACCCACAACTAGGGTTGTGGAACCATGATAACCTATTAAGATAGGCAAATTTAGGGCGGGATTAATTGTTGCATGCATCATAGTATTCTTCAATTTAATTTATTCCTTAATGAATCAACGCATTAGGGTATGTCTGTATTTATTACAAGACCGAAAGGGATGTAGTGATTATGAAAAGAGTCCTACGATATAATTTGGGGTTATTAACCTAGTCTAAGTGCTTAAGACCAAAAGGTGAAAGCATCCTGGGATTCATAGCAAGAGGCAATGAGTATACATTTTGAGACCGGAAGGTAATGAATGAAATGCACCTAAGAAGGACCAAAAAGTGAATTAGGTGTTAATAAACTTGCTTAACTCTGTATACACAATCATAATCGGTATATTCCTAAGTTTGACTATCGAGTGGGGTGTCATGGGGACTACAATCCTAGCTTTGCAACCAATTGTTGAAATCTAGTTATTGATGTTAGTTAGTTACTAGAATATCTTTAAAAGTTAGTTTTTAATCACAAAACCCCCCATTTATATTATGTACCTTTGTTTTGGAAATAGGTATTATATCTGGAACTACGTGCTAATAGATATATTCTCATGTATTCCCTGTGGAATAAACCCCAACTCTTATTGGGTTCTATATTTGATCAATGACTGCTTTACTCTTCATTTGGAGTGTAAGTTTAGGCGTAGCACAGGCTCTTATAGTATTTAAATACATCAGCGTGTGCTCCATATAAGTTTTTGCACCATAGATTTTTAACAAACACTATTGTTACCGATTCCAAATCATGTGTGGGATAATTACTCTTATGGACCTTGAGCTACCTGGAACTTCGGGCAGAGTCAATACTAGGGCAGTGTTCAACCTTATTTTCAACTCTTGGAAACTCCTCTCACACTCATCAGAATATTGAAACTTGACATTATTCTTAGTCATTCAAGTCAATGGTGCGGATATGCAAAAGAACCCATCAATAAATTTGCAATAGTAACCATCCAACCCCAAAAACACTTCTCATGTTAGTCGGAGAGGTTAGTATAGGTCAGTTCTTAACTTCCTCAATCTTTTGAGTGTCTACTCGAATTCCATCGCCAGAAACTATATAGCCCACGAATACCACAAATTTGAGCCAAAACTCACACTTCAAAAACTTAGCATATAACTCATTATCCTTGAGAGTCTACAAAGTGATTCTTAGGTGATTAGCATGATGCTCCTTATCCCTGGAATACACCAAAATATATTCGATAAATACTATCATGAACACATCAAGGTACTTCCTGAATACTCTCTTCATCAATTCCATGAAGCCTGCAGGTGTATTGGTCAACCCAAAGGACTTTACGAAAAATGAATAGTGGCCATATCGGGTTTGAAAAGTCATCTTTGGGATGCCATACTCTCTTACTTTCAACTTGTAATAGCCTAAAATGAAGTATATCTTGAAGAAAATAGTGACACCCTAAAGTTGGTCGTACAAGTCGTCGATCCTCAGAAGGGGATACTTATTCTTCATTGTTGCCTTCTTCAACTAGCGATAGTCAATACACATCCTGAGGGATCCATCCTTCTTCCTCTAGAATAGGATAGGAGTACCCCAAGGAGAAACACTCGGCCCAATAAATCCCTTCTCTAGCAAATCTCTCAACTTCTCTTTCAACTTAGCTTGGGCTATTCTATACAGCAGAATGGAGATAGGTTGGGTGTCGGGGAGAACGTCAATCCCAAAGTTAGTTTCCCTATTAGGAGGGACGCTAGGAAATAATTTTGGCACCTCATTCACAATCAAGAAAGACTTTAGAGTAGGAGGTTTAACATCATCAGACTTAACTCGCACAAGGTGATAGATGCATCCCTTAGAGAATAACTTACTTTCCTTAAGATAAGAAATAAATTTACCCTTAGGCGCAACAAAATTACCCTTCCACTCTATGAAAGGCTCATTTAGGATCAGAAATTTGATAATTCAAGTTTTACAATTAATAATGGCATAATATGTGTAAAGTCAGTCCATGCCAAGGATTACATTAAAACCAATCATCTCTAAATCAATAAAATCGGTAAGAGTATCCCTACGATGAATGTACTTTAAGCAATCTCTATAAACTCTGTCGACTAAAATAGACTCACCAATAGGGGTAGAAACTGAAAAAGGCTCAAGCAAGCACTCATGAAAGATCCCAAATCTACTGGCCACGTAAGGAATTACAAAATATAGAGTGGCGCCTAGATCAAGTAAGGCATAAAAATCAAAGGTAAGGACTCAAAGCATACCCATCACAACATCTGGTGTCACTTCCTGATTCTGTCGGTTTCCTATTGCATAAAGACAGTTTATTCCTCTGCCGGTGTTAGTAGTGGAAGCTATCTGATTACCCCTTGCTAGTGGTTCTGGGGTTGAAGACTGGACCTTGTCATCCCAATTTGGATAACCTCTCAAGAAGTGACCCATTTGTCCATACTTGTAACATGCATCATGTTCCTCACGATACCTCCTAAAGTGTAACTTATCGCACTTACCATATGATGGCTTACCCTGTGAACCTTGAGCCATACTAGTTTATGACTGAGATTGTTGGGTTTAGAATTTATGAGACTTATGTTCATTCTAATTTTTGGGTGTTGAAGCACTAGCGGATAAATGTACTGATTCGGAAGAAAAATTGCTACCATTCCCATTTCCTCTCTTCCCAACCTTATGGATGGATGTTTTATCCCTCTTATTCTTGATCTCCTCTCTGTCTTGCCTCCTTTCCACCTCAGCTTATTGTACATAGATCCGTAGCCTACCTATCTATATGTCATTCACAAGCATAGCTACACTCCTATCTTTCTTTGGCCACTTGTTCAACCCATCAACATCAACACCCATCCTGCTTCTCAAATCTACAGCCATCTCACGAGCATAGTGAGATGGCTGCATAAATATAAGACCATACTCCTTAATCGTCATAGAGCCGTGTTTTATATTAAAAAAATATCTTACCTTGGCCTCTTTCAGCTCTCTCAGAAAGAAGATCCCTAAGAAAATTTTTTCAAACACTATCCAAGTAAGAACTGGGGCCTCCTCTCCTCGGTTTTTCTTCCACTAGTCATACCACAGTCTTGCAACACCTTTGAGTGGGTAGGAAGCCACCTCAACCCTATCAACTTTGTTCACATGCATCACCTAGAACATTTTTGTATCTCATCAATCTATTTCTCGGGATCCTCATTTGGTGTCGATACTGTGAACTCAAGTAGGTTCATTCTAAACAATTCTCGAACCCTGGATATGTATAGAGCATCCAATCTATCTGCTCCTTATCTAGCAAACGGTGTTGTCACAGCTTGGGTCAATGTCTAGATGGTCAGGCGAAGCTCAACATTTGAGATGTTAGCCTGGGGTGGCAGTGCAGGGACAGTTGGGCCTATGGGTTCATCCTGATTTTGGGGCTTAGGTGGGTTAGCATTCTGTCTAGTCAGACGTCTTCTTCCTCTAGCTAAAGAGAATTAAAATTCCACCTTGATGTTATTTCCTTGATTTGATCTTGTTTCTTCTCATAGGATATGTTTAGACATAGTCATAGCTTATTAAAAGATGTAGGTAGTTCTTTATTAATGTATTGTAAAAGGGAGAGTCTCTTTTATTTATTGCTTTCTTAGTAATTCTTGTATCGAGAGGAGTCCTCTCTTCGGTGCTTAGTTACTAGGTTCTCTTTCACTTTTAGTATTGGGGATAAGTTTGTCGGCCTTAGGAGCCTGGCTAACTTATGCTCCACCATAAGGTGAAGGTAAGGTTCATGTCCCCCTTCTTGTACTTTTGTTTTCTTATTTATAACAAAGCTTGGAGGTGTGCGGCTTAACCCTGGTCGTCCAAGATATTGGGGACCTCTTGGCATAGGTCTATTCCCTATAATAAAAAAAGGAGATTTCATAGAGTTTATCTCTATAGCACGAATAAGAAGAGGAAAAAAATATAACAATTCCTAATGTCCTATAGCCTCTTGCTTATAAAGTGTGGTGCAGAATACACCCATAAACCAAACTCTACTAGACACGGCTTCATAGAATCCCTTAGGACACTTGAAATTTATGCTCTGACACCAAGTTTATACTTCCCTGGGAAAGTACTCTTGGTGTGGTCGGCACTCAGAAAATATTGCTAGTCCCCAAGAGAATCACTTAGCCTAATCACATTCATTTAATCATGTCAAGCCTCCAAGTGTATAAAGATGGACAAGCACTCGGTGCCCTCTACGCCTGAGAGAACTAACATATAACTTGTGCTTACCATGCATATGCCTATGACAACTCTACTGAGATAAGAAATCAAAATAAGTAGCACCAAACTTACATACAGGACTTGGTTGTTGAGACCACAACTATTTAGAGACAAGATACAACTAAACTATATACAATAAGTCTACAAAGCCTCTACAAAATAGAAACCTTAACACAGGTCTGGACAGAGCCCGCCTTACATTAAACTAATATACAATACCAAAATGCATAAACTACAGACTCAATAAAACCCCAGATCAACTTAGAGCTCACCAAAAGTAGCAGAGTGTCGAGTACTCCTATATTGGAGGTCTACTAGCTAAAGTACTTGTACTTACAACATGAATTACAGCATCCCCTACGAAGGATGTTAGTATGAAATAATGTACTGAATATGCAAGGCAATAGCACATGTAAAATCAAAACTCAAGTGAAATCAAGTAGAAACATATAAATGCATAGATCATAATAAAAGACTACCATCGCGATACTTGTGGGACCATAAATGCTTCGTTCTTTTCTTTACTCTTTAATGTTTTATAACTTCTTTTAGGAATGTATTATAAATGACCAGTTGATCAGTGGTAAGGATAAGATGCCCATGCTAGGCATTTTAACCCCTAGGATGTTATCCTCGTAGCTATACAAATTTGGATCGACCCATGCTAGGATTTCGCTCTTGGGTTGCCACCCTCATAAACCAAGTGGGATCGACCCATACTAGGTTCTTGCCCCTGGGCTGCCACCCACGCTGGGAACAATGTTCAAGTTATTCTTTAATACTTTGAGATTATTACTTTGGTGGTCATGATGATTTTAAAGCCTTGGAATAATGTACCCATAGTATACGATATGACAATGGTAAGTTAAGGTAGTACAATAATGTAAGAGTCAATGTAACATTAATGTTCTACTTAGGAGTTTAATGACACACTTGGATTCACGAATAAAAGCAGACTCATCGTGCTAGTGCTTGGAAGAGTAAGCTTTAGATTTTCTAATAAACAACACTGCCACTATTGGAATAACACTTGAGAAGCCCACTCGTTGATAGTGACAGATCGTTAGAGTTCATGCCAAAACGTATGGAATAGGATAGCCTTACATACCTTGTTATACGACCTTGCTATTACCTAGAAGTAGCCTCTTTCCTTCTCAAATATTTATCTACAAATGAGTGGGTGATAAAACTAGTGTTAGTTGCTAATAAACATATGTTGGAAGTTCAATCTTAGCCAAATACCATCTAGGAAGCAAATTCATCATTACTACCTAAGTATACCTCAGCTTGTTTTTAGTTCCAAATACGCGTACAATAGTTCACAAGGTACAACACAAGACGACTCCATACAACATATAAAGAAGTAGTGTAACATTGTCACCCTTCTCCGATATTTCAACACCAACAATTCACAACCTTCCCCATATTAACCAAACTATTTTCAACACATTTACACACTCAAACATCCCAAAGTAATGGAGGACGTGGGACCATAGTTCCTGATCATCTTCCCACGAGTTCCTATAAAACTTATGCTTAAAATATCGTACTTAACCTTATGTCGACAAAAAATAAAGATATAGCAGTAACATATTTCAATTCTTGTAATTGCCCTTTTTAACTCAATTTCTTAAAGAACTTCAATTTCTGTTCACACTTTAAACCAAACAAGAAGCCAAACGGGAAAGTGATCAGTTCTTGCTTCTCTACGCAACCCTAGTGTTTGCTTTAAGGTATGTGGGTTTTAAATTCATGGGTTCTTCCACCCATGAAGCCCAAGAACCCTAACTCTTTAAATTATGAATT
>JBCEWC010017192.1:0-12655 GCA_038996855.1 Solanum aculeatissimum
ATGTGCTATGTGCAAGCATGTCCATCCCTCTCCCGTAATGTCCCCATAGCTTGAGTCCCAAGTCCCTAAATCCCTAGGGCTTATGTTCTACATGCTTTAGTTTTCGCGTTTCTGAACCTATGATGAGTGTAATGATGCTATGATGGCTTGCTCGAGGGTCTTCGGATCCTCTTTCACCATGTCACATCTAGGAGCCCTATCCTGGTCGTTACATCACCCCTTATTTTATATTTTTGTTTTCTATTTCTTTTTATGGGAGTAAAAACTTCACTTTAGTGTTGTTCATGTTGATTCCGTTAATTGGAATTTGTTCAGCTACTATGTTTCTTCGAAAGTTTTCTTCATTAAATTGTTGATTTGAACTAATGTCATTTAGAGGACGGATCGTTAACCTATCTGACTTATATTTTTTTAATTCCCTTTTATCGTGAACTGATAGTTGTCTATTCTACCTATTTGAGTGTTAAATGTTGTATTCCTGTTGTTTGAATCAATAAGAATATTACTTAACTTTCAATGTGTGAGTATTGGTACGACATGCTTGGTTCAACCCATGTATTCTTCTAGTTTCTCATCATTTGTTTAGTCATTGTTCCTTGGATTGAATGGCTGTAAATTTATCTGTTGGAAGCCCAAAATATGGCTATAAAAAGAGCACTTTGGTTCTCTTTTAAGCATTGAAAACTATCATCAAAAGGATAGTGAGAAAAACGCAAAAAGAGATACTTATAAATTTAATCATCTTATTTTTTCTAATTCAAGTATGGAAAGAGTTCATAATCAAAATTCTTAATATCAAAGTCTTATTTTGTTGTCCGATAGAAGGTGAAAATCTTTCTACACACTTTATTCCTTTTCATTATTTCTCTTTTTCCACTTGATATCCATCTATGTAACAGCTAACTGTACATGTGTTGTTTATTGCATTTACTGTTTCTTGCTCTCTGAAGATCAATGATACATCCAAATTCACACCTCAAATAAAGTGGAAAGTGGTTGTTGACCAAATATAGAACCCAACAAGAGTTGGGGTCGATCTCACAGGGAATACGTGAAAATAAAGCTGCTACCACCACTTAGTTCCAAGTGTAATAACTATTTTCAGAATAAAAATGCATAATATAAATGGGGGCTTTATAGTAACATGAAGACTAGTTATCAAAATTATTTTACTAATTAACTACCTAGAACGACTACTGGAGTTTAACAATTTATTGCTAGACTAGGATTGCAGTCCCCATGACACCAATTCTGATATTCGAACTTAAGGCTTTTACGATTATGATCATGTACATAGAGTAAGCAAACAATTAAAACCTAATTCACCTTCCAATCCCTCTTAGGTGTATTTCGTTCATCACTTTCCAGTCTTAAAATGTTCACTCTTCTCGCCCTTTGCTTTAGACCCCAGAATGCTCTCACCTTCCGGTCTCGAGCACTTAGACTGGGTTAACAACCGCAAATTCTATCATAGGATTATTTTCCTAATCACTACATCCCACTTGGGTATGTAACTAATATAGGCTTACCCCAATATGTCAACTTATTAAGATGTAAATTATATTGAAGAATTCCTATGATGTATATGGTGATCACTCTCAAATTTTGCCCTAAATTTGCCTATCGTACTTGGTTATCATGGTTCCCACAACCCTAGCTGTGGGATTAGCCTAGCATAATTGAAGAAATTAAATTACAAGAAGATGAAAAGTTCATAATCAGCACGTACAATTGAACGCACAGCAAATTTATGGATCGCAATCACAAGTGAGCGGATGCAAAACCAGAAATTTGAAAAACTATGATCACAAGCATCATTATCTCTTACAATTTAGTCTCCAGCAGTTTTTAATTATCAAAAATAACCTAAAAATACATATATATATTAACTAAAACCTAATCCGAATTAAAATAGGAAATTCAGGTTTTGGCATGGTCGATGGCAACTACACGGACCATGAGGCACTTCACGGTCCATGAGATGGTCTGTGTGACCTTACTTGGCACCAAGTTTTGTGCAGGTCCAGTCGAAGTTACTGCCTCTCCAGACGGATGGGCAAACAGTCTGTGAGATGCCACACGGCCCGTAACGAGTCCCATGTGGTTTACTTGACAATCTTCCAGTGCACTCTCAGCCGAGGCCACTTCCTCTCTTCACAATCGGGCATACGGTCCGTGAAACATCACACGGACCGTGATAGGCTCCATGTGGCTTCACTTGGCGACAATTTCTAGAGCAGTCTCAAAAAGAGCTATCTACCTCTCCTCACGTCCATGTATACGACCTGTGTAACGTCACATGAACCGTGAGGCTTTCTGTGAGGCCTCACATGGCCCTTTTCAGCTTGCCTTCAACTGTAGTACTCACTATCATCATGCACGGCAGCTTTCACTACCCGTGTAAGCTCACATGGCCCATGAGGGTGCCCGTGTGAACCTGGCAGTGACATTTCTTCATTTTTTGCTTCGTTTTCGTCCGAATCCATGCCTCAACCTTATTTCTTGAAAATAACGCTAAACAAAACATGAAACACATCAATTTTCTTGAGAACTCACAAAAATTCCAAGTTAAAAGCATTATCGGAGTCACATTTTCACGACTCATCAACACCCTCAACTTGGGGATAGATAGGGACTTGGGACTTCCTTTGCATCATCAACAACAAGCATCAACTCATGGAGGGGAATAGGAACTAAGGAAGTCTTCCCTAATACCTAGAATAATGAGTCAAGCTCAAATATATATAGATAACAATTACCATAGCCAACAATATCTCTAGCCATGAATGGAAGGGGGGCCAAAACATCTCCCGAGCTCACTTTCAAAATATAGTATCCAAAATTGGACAAGTCTAAGAAATGTATGAAAGTACATGGAAAGTTTCCCCAAAATAAAGAACTCACCAATAGCAATTTTCAACCGATCCGCCTAGCCACATTGAAGAGGATGATAAAGGTAGCTCTGGTACCTACAAGGCTAGAGCATGTAGGCAAAAAGTATGTGTTAGTATGTTTGAATATACTAAGTATACAGGGTGCAAATGCATCAAGAAAACATAATCCATAAGTAAACGACATGCTTAATCATAACCAATGACCATAAGCTCAATATGAAATGAGTGAGGAATGCTTAGCCAAACAGGTTGAAGGATCATAAAACCACAAATCATGACATACATAGGTGGGAAAGGATTGTAACTGATGTTTAAGACCAAGTGAGCTACTACTTAGAATTTTTATTTTCTCTCCATACTGGACATGGAGTAGTCTACATTGCCAAGGTAAATGAAGCATTATCCTTACGAAATAGAGTTTTTGGAAGTGCCCCCACCTTACGTGATAGCCTTTTTGGTGAACTATGCATATCATCCTTATGACATTGCCTTTTTAGTAAGTTCAAGTCCACATAGGGGATCAACATCATACTTATGGTGGCACATAGTTTAGGGATAATTGAAGACTACCAAGGTCCTCTCGGTGCTAGGTCACAATCCCACAGAATACTAAAAATATAGTCATAATCATATCATGCATAGTCTCAAACATAATAATATCATACTTGGAGTAGCTCATCAAACATAGCTTATTGCATCATGATGGGGCTTTACATCATTCTTGTTACTCAAATTATGCTCATGAGCTCATAGCGTACTTGTTAGCCCTCTTATTAGTCCCGACTTCCATAGCATATATGACTTTTCACATAACATACCTTACTTGAGAAAACTTGACATGCATCTTTAATAATATAATGGTGGGCACATATACATAAAATTAAAACCATGATCAAATTCCATGAGAGGTGCAAGGTAAACTCTCTTGATCATTATCCAAATAACCTACCAAAACATAGTAAAAACTTGGTTAGGGCACCATCAAACCCTCAGTAAATCCATAAGTTTCACATGATATTTTACTTCATGATAATGTATGAAAATAACCCATCCTATAATACATAATGATATCCTCACATAAAAGAGTTCATGAAACATTCATAAATACACATAACTTGAAAATAAATAAGGGAGAGAAATGGTAGAGCTTGTGGAGAAAGGTTCCTAAAATCAAAACCCACATACCTTGGTATGATTTTAGTGGAATAAATCTTATTTGGATGAGGAGAAATCAAAACCCTAGCTTGTTCTTCTTGCTTGGGAGTCTTGAAGAGCCTTAAGAGAGATTTGGAAGGTTTGGACTTAAGGCTTTTTGAGAAAATGGATTGAATGAGAGGGTGAAGGGTGTACAAGGCTGGAATTTGGTTCATTAAGGCTTAAACCGATGGGGTTTAGACATTAAACACAAAAAAAGTCAAATTTTCCCCTTTTTAAATTTATGCCAGACAGGACCATGAGACCTCATTTATGGGTCGTGATCCATTCTATGGGTCATAGGTAAGGGTCTCGTTTGATAACATTTTAGGACTCTCAGAAACATTTCTCTGAATCTCAATCCACAACCCAACTTATGGATTATAAGCAAGCTTACAGCTCATGTGATACCTCACATGTCAAACCTCTGAAAACCCCCAAATTTCACTAAGTCTGACCATCATTCCACGAGCAAGAGTACGACCCATAGAAGAACTTATGGCCCGTAAAAACCTTTGTTCACTAGTGGTCCACAAGACTTAGGCTACTTGAATGTACCCTCAGAACCCACGAGCCAACATACAAACCATCTATTAACATACTGCCCGGAAAACCCCCATCGTGAACATTGTAACTTAGAAAAATTTTCATAGTTCATTTCCCTTGCACTAACATGCTTTTCAACATTTGGGGCCTTACAATATCTCTAACTTGGGAACATTCATCCCCGAATGTTCTAAAGGAAAACTCTAAAGATTGGAACACATGTACCATATTAAAAAAGGCAACATATGCTTCATGAAAATTTTCAAACCATGCTTCAAATAACATTTACAATACAATTCACAAAGTCACATGATTATGCATTAATGACATGGAAATACATCCAAAGGAAGGAGATTCTTAAAAAGGAATTCATGGTACCTCAGCTTGGTTAGAATGGAAGAGATAGGGGTATTACTTTTTCATTTTTGCTTCGGCTTCCCAAGTTGCACTTTCGACTTGTTGGTTCCTCCAAAGGATTTTGGCAGACACAATGTCTTTATTTCTCAATTGCTTGACTTGTCTATCCAATACTTCTACCGAAACTTCCTCATAAGTCAAATTATCCTCAACATTCATCACTTTCAAAGGCTCAATGAAACTAGGCTCTCCAATACACTTCCTCACCATGGAGACATAGAAAATCAGATGAACCATACTCATTTTATAACGATCCAAAAAAAATTAAACTTCATAATGGTTGGTAAAGGTTAGTGTTGAACTGTTCATGGTTGAATTTAGGTAGCCATGGGTTGTATTTAAGTGGTCGGATTCAAGGGAATTGTTTTGGTGAAAGGTTGAAATAAAGTTTAGGTAGCACTGAATTTGAGAGGCCATATCATTTGGTACAGGAGGAATTGTACGAGATACTATATATCAAATCGAAGCTCTTTGAGTTATATTCACAATTCAACTGGTTTCACTCAATTTGGAGTTTAGATGTAAAAGTTATGACCCTTGTAGTGAGACTGCCCGTAATTGGAAATATGCTGGAAAAGCGTTCTGGAATAGGGTCTAAGGGTTGGACCATGGACCATTTGGTAGTCCATGGTCCGTAGTGGTGTTTGTGGGTTGGTCTAGTGTGCTCCTAGGGGTTATGGGATAAGCCATAGACCAAGTGTGGCCCCACAGACCACTTCACAGTCCGTGTGACCCTTCACGGCACGTAAAGGGTCTCGTGGGGTAATCTAGAGATGTTACCAACGTTTAGGTTTGGACTCCGAACAAAGTGATGCTCCACAGACTAGTATATGGTCCGTGTGCAGCTACATGGTCCATGAGGCCCCTTGTGGGTTGGTCCAGAAAGTCCCCCAAGAGCTCAAGCAAAAGGCGAGGCCAAGTGAGGTCTCACGGACAGGCTCATGGTCCGTGAGCCTATGGATGGTGACTGGGTGCCTTCCATGAGCCACTATGTTTAGTTATCTAGTCTGTTTTATTAATGGTAAATTCATAATTTAATTAGATCCTATGCCCCTTTTAGCCTTTCTAAGGTCCCCTAGCACCCCTAAATCAAACCCTAATCCCCTTTCATCCATTCTAACACTCTTCAATCCTCACCAAATTTCTTTCAATCCTCTTGACCTCCATTGATGAAACCTTGAAGAAATTTGGAAAAAATTATCTTTCTTGCAATTCCATTCAATTCTCTTGATTAAACTCAAGGTATGTGGGTTTGATTGATGGATTACCTTTCATCCATGAAGACTCAAGAACCATCCTTTTTAAATTATGAATTGAAGCTTTCTTTAATTATGGGTTCTTTAATTTTTGATGTATTTCATTGCATTGAGTTGTGGGCTGTAGAAATTAGGTGATTTAATGATAATTTAAGTTTGAATTTTATAAATGCATAGAAATTCTTGAAGGATCAATGTGCATGTCTCTTTAATGATTTAATATGCATGGGTAAATTGCATCATGTTTTGAATTGGGATTTTATCATGAATTATATTGAAATACCTATTGAATTGTGGTTTAAAGTTGAATCCTCCATTACCCATGCACTTGATTCCTCATTCATGGCATAAGCATTGAAGCATATTTATGATGAAGTTCTTGTTAAGGGCATGGCCCTCATGTTATGATGTGATATGTTAAGGATTGTGATCACATAGTTTCTTGTTATGGCTCTTTGAGTATTATGGGTGCTTGCACCACTTTGATATGTTATGAAGGCTTATATGATAATTTATGTGGATGAGCTACTCCTATTGCATTGATATGGAAGTGATTATTGAAATTCTTGTTGGCTCTTAGTCTAAGTATGGATATGGATTTGACCATGTTTTGGTTTGTCTAATGATGCATGGCTTTGAAAGGAATGTCAACTCTCCATTTTGAAAAGCTTGCATGGATATATATATATTTATGTAGGATGAGGCTTAGTACCAAGGGATTGGAGTCGAGGTGGACTATCTCCAAGGATCCATACTCTTTTCCGTCAAACCATGTGCCAACATGGGATATCTTCCTAGATAGGATTGACTTGTTATGTATCCCTTTGTTGAAGGGTTGACTAGGGATCTACCTGGCAAGTAGTCCAGATCGAAGTAGTAGCTCACTCGAGTCTCCTTTGGTGTCGTTTGAGGGCACATCCCTGCTATGATATGATATTAGGTTCTATTTCATGCATCATGGCATGGCATATTGTTATGATATACTCCTCTTTTGGCTTAGTTCATTACTTTCGTATCGCTTGCCCCCTTGCCTTCTCATTGGTCATACTATATTGTCATATGAACTTCTTGCCCGCATACTTAGTACATATTTTTTGCTAACCCATACTCTTTATCTACATGTTCTAACCATGTAGGGACCGGTGACAACTTTTATCTTCCATTGGACGACGAGTGAGAACTTTGGAGCTATTTTCTTTTGGTGAGCCCTTTTGGTCAAGGGCAATAGCTACTTACTATCTTCCTGGTATTTTTTATTTCTTTACTTTATGTATTTAGGGTGAGCCCCAAACTATGTCGAGGCCCCGCTCTATCTTACGTAGAGGCTATGTTAGACACACTAAACTTTATGTTTTGTTAGGATATTATGACCATTGGGATTTGTTTATGGATATGATGTTCCGATTATGCTTATGATTATTCTTATGGGCTTGTGAATGTTGGGAATGTGCTTATGTGGAAAGTCCCCTAACCCAAAATGCCCCCATAGCTTGAGTCCAAAGTCCCATTTCCCCTAGAATTATGTGCTATGTGTTTACTTTCCCGCGCTTCTGAACTAATGATGTGTGTAATGATGCTATGATGGCTTGATCGAGGACTTTTGAATTCTCCTTCACCATGTCACATCTAGGCCCCACTTTCGGGTCATAACAAATATGGTATCAAAGCCCTAGGTTGGTAAATGATCCTCGGAGTTCAACATGTTGCATCGATTAAAGTTTTGTTCATGGGAATGATGCGTACCATGCCTATGAACGGGAAGTTATGATGACATTTTAGGAATTTGTCTCATTTCATTATTTCCTTATGTCGTGCCTTGAGTTGTTATGATAAATTCTCTAAACTCTTGGTGTTCTTGTCGTTTTTTCAGAACATGCCTCCCAGAAGAGCTCCCTTCCATCGTCAAGCTTAAGAGTTTAAGGAGCAAGCCCCTCGGGCATCGTTAAAAGAGCAAGTATCTCATGCAGAATTTAGAACTGTGGTGTCTATGTTGGCCCAAGCAGTGGCTAACCAAGCCCGGCCAGCTAATCCTGCAACTATTGGTACTCCGGCCTCTAGGGTGAGGGATTTCACCCAGATGAACCCTCTAGAGTTCTTTGGCTCAAAAGTGGACGAGGATGCACAAGAGTTCATTGATGAACTCACTAAGGTGTTTAACATAATGGGGGTGAGTTCAGAAGAGAAAGTCGAGTTGGTCGTATATCAATTGAAAGATGTGGCCTAAGTGTGGTATAATCAATGGCTAGTTGAGAGGATGGTTGATGCCAAGGTGGGGTGGAAAGTGTTCAAATGGCCTTTCTTGACCTGTTTTTTCCTCTTCAGCTTAGAGAGGTAAAGTTCATCAATCTTCGACAGGGCGGTATGACTGTGAGAAATTATGCTCTCAAATTTACTAAGCTTTAAAAATATGCTCCCATGCTTGTATCTGACCCCATGCAAGAATGCACAAGTTCATCTTTGGTGTCTCTGATTTGATTGTGAAAGAGTATCGTACGGCTATGCTGATTCGAGATATGGATATCTCAAGGCTCATGACTTATGCTGAGCAAATTAAAGGTGAAAATCTTAAGGAAAGGAGGGTGAGTGAATCTAAGAGGGCCCAGCTTGAGGGTGGGTTCTCCAACTCCAAAAGTGGTAGTGGGTTTGGTTAATTTAAACAAGGCCAAGGTTTAAATATGAGGTTTACTAATCCAAGAGTTCCTCCTCCTAAGGTACAAGTTGGTAGTGGTCCCCGATTTTCTCATTGTGGTCAAAGTGGTGGTAGTCACATGGGTGAATGTAGGAGAGTCATGGGTGATTTCTATGGGTATGGTAGTTTGGACGACAAGATTTCTAATTGCTCAAAGAATATGAAGAAGGATCAAGCGAATCCTGGTGATCATGGTCAACCGAAGGCTCCGGTTGGTGGTGCTCCTAGGAACAACAGGTTTTATGCTCTTCATGCCCGCCAAGAGGTGGAGGAAGCTCCGGATGTTGTGACTGGTGTGTTAAAAATCTTTGATTTTGATGCTTATGCTTTACTTGATCTGGGTACAAATATATCTTCTGTGACTCCTCTGTTGACTGTTAAATTTAGTTTTAGTCCTGAAACTCTAGAGGAACCATATTTGGTGTATACTCCCGTGGGTGAGTCTATCGTTACCCGGAAAGTGTATTGGGGTTGTCCTGTCTCTGTGTTGCATAAAGTGTTCCCCGATGACCTTGTAGAACTTGAGATGTATGATTTTGATATTATCCTTGGGATGGATTGGTTGCATGCATCATATGCCTCGGTTGATTGTAGGACTTGGCGAGTTAAATTTCAAGTTCCTAATGAACCCATGTTGGACTGGAAGAGTAGTGATTCCGTGGTTAAGGGTCGGTTCATGTCCTACTCAAGGCCCGAAAGATGATTTGTAAGGGGTGCATTTATCATATTGTGCAGGTTAGGGATGTGGAGGGAGAGTCACCTAAGCTTGAATCAATTTTGGTGGTTAATGAGTTTTTCGATGTGTTTCCCGAGGACTTGTCCGGTATTCCTCCCGATAGAAAAATATATTTTAGCATAGATCTCTTTCTAGATACTCAACCTATTTTTATTCCTCCTTATCGTATGGCCCCGTTAGAGTTGACGGCATTGAAAGATCAGTTGAAATATTTGTTAGAAAAGGGTTATATTAGGCCGACCATTTCACCTTGGGGTGCTCCCATGTTGTTTATGAGGAAGAAGGATGGGTCGCTCCAAATGTGCATTGATTATCAGTAACTGAACAAGGTGACCGTTAAGAATAGGTACCCGTTGCCTAGGATTGATGATTTGTTCGACCATATTCAAGGAGCTACTCATTTCTCTAAAATAGACCTTCGTTTGGGTTATCACCAATTGAATATGAGGGAGTGTGACATTCCCAAGATGGCCTTTCAGACTCGTTATGGTCACTTTGAATTTGTGGTGATGTTATTTGGGTTGACTAATGCTCCGGCGGTGTTTATGGACCTTATGAATTGGGTGTTTAAACCGTTCCTTGATAATTTTGTGGTGGTTTTCATTGATGACATCTTTATTCACTCCCGTATTGAGCAAGAGCATAAGGGCCACTTGATATTGGTGCTTCAAACATTGAGGGAAAAGCAATTGTATGCCAAGTTTAGCAAATGTGAATTTTGGTTGGGAGAAGTGGCTTTCCTTGGTCATGTGGTGTCCGGTGATGGCATTAAGGTTGATCCTAAGAAAACTGAAGCGGTATAGGATTGGCCTAGATCGTTGACTCTTTCGGATATTCACAGTTTCCTTGGTTTAACCGATTATTATAGAAGGTTTGTTGAGGGGTTTTCCTCTATAGCATCTCCATTGAATACGTTGACTCAAAAGAAGGCCAAATTTGTGTGGTCAAATGAATGTGATAAGAGCTTCAAAACTTTGAAGGACCGACTTATATCGGCTCCAATTTTGACATTGCCAAATAGGTTAGATGGGTTTGTGATATATTGTTATGGATCGCGTATTTGTTTGGGTTGTGTGCTTATGCAACATGGTAAGGTTATAGCTTATGCATCTCAACAATTGAAGGTGCATGAACAAAATTATCCAACCCATGATCTTAAGTTGGCGATGGTGGTGTTTTCTTTGAAAATTTGACGACATTATTTGTATGGGTTTCATGTGGATGTCTTCACCGATCACAAGAGTTTGCAATATGTGTTCACCCAAAGAGACCTCAATTTGAGGTAAATAAGATGGTTGAAACTTCTCAAGGACTATGATATGAGTGTCCTTTATCATCCCGACAAATCTAATGTTGTGGTGGATGCCCTTAGTAGGCTCTCTATTGGAAGTGTGACTCTTGTGGAAGAGGAGAAAAAGAAGATAGTGAAATATGTACACCGTTTGGCTAGGTTGGGTGTGAGGTTGGACAAATCTGACAATGGTGAAATTATTGTTCAAGGTTGATCTGAGTATTCCTTGGTAGTTGATGTTAAGACGAAACAAGACTAATATCCCTCCTTAGTTGAATTGAAGAAATTAGTTTCTGAAGGAAAGATTGAGGTCTTCTCCCAAGGGGGAGATGGTGTGCTACCGTACCAAGAACTTTTGTGTGTTCCGGATGTTGATGGCTTAAGGGAGATTATCATGAAAGAGGTTCATAATTCTTAATATTCTATCCATCCGGGATATACCAAAATGTACCATGATTTGAGGGAGTTGTATTGGTGGCATGGCATGAAGAAGGATATAGAAAAGTTCGTGTTGGAATGTCCTAATTGCCAATAAGTAAAAGTGGAACATCAAAGGCCCGGTGGTTTGACCCAAGATATCAAAATTCCTACTTGGAAGTGGGAAGATGTGAACATGGACTTTGTGGTTGGGTTACCTCGTACTCAGAGACAATTCGTTTCTATATGGGTTGTGGTTGATAGGATGACTAAGTCGGCTCACTTCTTACAGATTAAGACTACCTATAATGCCGAGGAGTATACCAAGATATATATTTAGGAGTTGGTGAGATTGCATGGTATACCGACGTTTATTATATCAGATCGTGGTATTGAATTCACCTCTCATTTTTGGACGTCTTTTCAAAAGGGGCTTGGTACTAAGGTCAAGTTGAGCATAACATTTCATCCTCAAACCGATGGCCAAGCTAAAAGGGCAATTCGAACCTTGGAGGACATATTGAGGGCTTATGTGTTGGAATTCAAAGGAAATTGGGATGATCATTAGTTGTTGAGGCCATTGAAAAAGTGAAGTTGATTAGGGAATGATTGAGGACAGCTCAAAGTCGCCAAAAGTCTTATTCAGATGTTAGGAAGAGGGATTTTGAATTTCATGTTGGTGTTGGGTGTATATGAAAGTGTCCCCCATGAAAGGCATCATGTGTTTTGGCAAAAAGGGCAAGTTGAGCCCCCGGTGTGTCAGTCCTTATGAGATTGTGGAACGGGTTGGCAATGTGGCTTATAGGTTGGATTTGCCTTTGGACATGAGCTCCAAACATCTGGTATTCCATGTGTCCATGTTGAGGAAGTTGGTTGGTGATCCTAAGGTAATTACACCTTTGGAGGGTGTGATGGTTGAGGAGAATTTGACCTATGAAGAGGTGTCGTTGAAAATTTTGGATAGGCAAGTGAAGCGGCTTCGGAAGAAGGATGTAGCTTCGGTCAAGGTGCTTTGGAGGAACAAAGACGTGGAGAGTGCAACATGGGAAGCAAAATTGGATATGATTGAGTGATATCCCTATCTCTTCCAATCTAATCAAGCCTAAGGTATTAGGTTCTATCCTTTTTATGGTACTACTTCTTTAAATTCTTGAGTTTCATGACATTGCATGCATACATGAGCACAAAAATGATTTAAATGATGTTTTGACATAA
>JBCEWC010017193.1:0-12653 GCA_038996855.1 Solanum aculeatissimum
GGAATTTAGTAATTTTTTTAAATGGTAGGGAATAATTGTAAATAAGTTTCCAAATGTTGTGTATTTCTGTAATTTTCTCTTAAACTATAGTTGTATAATGTAAATACATATCATAGTTTGTCTAGTTACATAATTTTTTCTTTAATTTATATTATAATTTAATTTGAGCTAGTCGTAAAAATCTAGAAACATCAAATTTTTAATTCATCAAGGAACGAATAATTAAGATTTTCCTACTTTATTATTAGAAGAAAAAGTAGAAAACGTTATAAGCTTACTTTCTTTTAGTCCAATAAAATAATTTGCTAAATTGGCATTCTTTTTTACTTCACTGCATCTTGCTTAATAACTATATAAATTCAATCATTAAGATATTTAGTATTAAATTTATCATATTATTATAATTGAGATTCAAAATTTGTTATTTGTTATAATTTTAATAATTTTTTATATATATATTTATATTTTATATTAAAATATATTGAATTCAGACGAAATCAATGCAATAATGTTGCATCAGCAAGGCACTATAGATTTCCCTTTCATATTTGCCATCTTTATTGACTAAATAGTCCTATAAAACAAAAAGAAAAAGGGAAACTAGAAACAACTAGAGTCCCAACTTGGGAAAATGATGTTGTATAAAATGATGGAGGAAAAATAATATTGGGTATCTGCTATAAAAATTAAGACAAAATATTGAAATTAAACAAAAGAGCAAAGGAAGAGAGAGTAATAATTTTTCTTCTTTGATTTTTTTTTGTGTATCTTAATATAGTAAGTAATGTCTATTAATAAGCATAAATTTGGTAAGAAAGATATACTTTTATAATAAGTAGATAAGTATACACATGACATATATTAGTTTTCAGTACTCCCTCCTGGATGTTCATGTAAAAGAAAAATGTACATAGTTATTTGTAATACACAGTATTTGCTGCATCATTAAAAACCTTACAAAGAAAATCTAATGGAATAAAACCTCGAAAGGGAAAAAGAGTACAATGTGTATTAACTCCCTCTAATGAGAACATTAATCCAAAAGTTTGAATCTTCGCAATACCATTTTCTTGAAAGTTGCAATTGATAGGAATTTGATGAATAAATCAGCTACGTTGTCACTCGAACGAATATGTTGTACGTTGATATCACCATTCTTTTGGAACTTGTGTGCGTAGAAAAGCTTTAGCGAAATATGTTTCGTTTTATCTTTTTATGAATCCTCCCTTTAGTTGTGTTATGCATGTTGCATTATTTTCACATAAAATTATGGGTACTTTGTCACATTTTAAATCATATTTTTCTCGAATGAGATATAAATGGATCTCAGCCATAAACATTCTCAGTTTGATGCATGAATAGTAATTATTTTAGCATGATTTGATGAAGTGATCACAATAGACTGTTTTTTAGATCTTCAAGATATAGCAGTACTCCCACATATAAACACATAGCTTATTTGAAATTGAGCTTTATGTGAATCAGATAAATACCCTGCATCAACAGAACCAACAAAATTGAAACTACAATTGTTAGAATAAAATAAGCCCATATCAATAGTCTCCTTTAGGTACCACAATATGTGTTTGATTCCATTCCATTGTCTCTTAGTAGAAGCAGAACTATACCTTGCTAATAAATTAACCGAAAAGGTTATATCAAGCCTTGTAGTGTTAGCAAGACACATTAGTGCACCAATTGCACTAAGATACGATACTTCACAACCAAGAATTTTCTCATTTATTTCTCAAGATCGAAATGGATCCTTATTCACATCAAGTGATTGAACAATCAATAGAATAGTTAATGAATGTGTTTTATTCATATAAAATCTTTTCAACTTTCTCTGTGTAGGCAGATTGATGAACAAAAATATTATTTGTCAAATGCTTGTTTTGCAAATCAAGATATAATTTTATCTTTACAAGATCTTTCATCTCAAACTCGTTCTTTAAATAATCAATTGCCTTTTGAAGCTCCTTTTGAGTTCCAATAAAATTTGTGTCATTGACACAAATAACAAGCACAACAAACTTCGATGTTGTTTTCTTTATAAAAACACATGGACAAATTGCATCATTTATATAATCTTCCTTAGATAAATACTTACTAAGACAGTTATACCGCATACGTCCAGATTGCTTCAAATCATACAATGATCTTTACAATCTAATTGAATACATTTTTCGAGGATTTGAACCATGTGATCCAGGCATCTTAAATCTTTTAGGAATTTTCATGTATATCTCATTATCAAGTGATCCATAAAGATAGGTTGCAACCACATTCATCAAATGCATTTCAAATTTTTCATGGACCGTGAAGCTAATGAGATAATGCAATGTTATTGCATTCATAACGGGTGAGTATGTCTCTTCATAATCGACACCAAATCTTTAAAAAAATCTTGTGCAACAAGGTGTATCTTTGTATTTCATTTTTCTCATTTATTTTTTGTACAAAAACTCATTCCAATACCATTAGGTATTTGAACTATAGGCCCAAAATTTCATACTTGATAAGTGAATTTAATTCCGATTATATAAATTGCATCTTGCCATTTTGACCAATCATTTCTTTGATGGCATTCTGCAATGGATTGAGGCTCAAGATCCTCACTATCTTGCATGATTTTTGTTGCAACATTATAAGCAAAGATATAATTCACTACTATTTTTTATTGATTCAGATTTGTTTCAGCCTCACTTGAATCCAAGGATAATTTCGTATTTTCTTGAGTTGCGAGCTCATAATCCCTTCAAGGATATCAAAATTATTCATATCTAGAATTTTCATATGAGGTTCATTCATAGTGTCATCTTGATCTTTTATTTTATTTTTGTAGATTTTTTATCCTTAGAACTCAATGGCTTACCACGCTTCAAGTGTGTTTTGAACTCATTGGCTATGACACTAGCAGATGATCCTACAGGGACATTAATTCCAAGTGGAACATTCTTTGAAAGAATATGTGATTTAGTAATCCTTTTTAAGTCTATAAACTCATCTAACATTTGATCTGCAATTTTCTGCAGGTGAATAATTCTTTGTACTTCTTGCTCACAAATAGAAGTACGTGGATAAAGATGAGACAAAGATGAATTTTTTCACAAAATTTCTCTTTTGATTTCACTACTTTCTCCCCCTAATTTTGGAAAAATTATTTCATCAATCGACAATATGCAAAATGTGCAGGAACATATCTCCATTCAGTGGTTCAAGATAGTGAATAATGGAAGGTGATTCAAACTCAACATATATTCCTAACTTTCTTTGAGGGTCCATCTTAGGGCACAATATAGTGGCGCTACAGGCACATATACAACGCATTCAAAAATTCTTAAATGGGATACATTAGGTACTTGACCCAAAATCAACTGTAATGAAAAAAAACTTATGACAATTTATTGGTCTGAGACAAATCAATGTTATAGCATGCAAAATTGCATGATCCCATACAGAAGTAGACAACATAATTTTCATAAGCAATGATCTTGTCATCAATTGTAGACGTTTAATTAATGACTCAACAAAGTCATTTTGAGTGTGAACATGAGCTACAGGATGTTCAACTTTTATTCCAATCGATAAACAATAATCATTAAATGCTTAGAATGTAAACTCTACAACGATGACAAATTGAATTGTTTTAATCTGATTATCAGGAAACTGTGCCAGTAATGGCATAATTTGTGCCAATAATTTTTTAAATGTCAAATTGCGAGATGATAATAGGCATACATGAGACCATTTAGAAGAAGCATCTATTAGGACCATAAAGCACCTAAATGACTCACTAGGTGGGTGAATAAGTCCACAAATATCCTCATGTATACGTTGCAAGAATGCAAGGGACTCATTTCCAATTTTTGTTGGTGATGGTATCACAATTAACTTGCCTTGATAACAAGCAATACAAGAAAATTCATCATTTGAAAGAATCTTCATATTCTTTAATGGTTGCACATTTGAATTTTCTATAATTTATCTCATCATTATAGATTCAAGATGTCCCAGACGATTGTGCCAAAGTACGAAAGTATTGGAATCAGTAAACTTTTGATTTACTATAGAATGTACTTCATTTGCACTAATCTTTGTCCAATACAATTCAAAAGATAATGTTGAAAACTTTTCTATGCACATGTCTGCCCAGAGATATTTTTTATTATACCAAGATATTCAAGACCAATTTCATCAATTGTCCTGACATGATAATCATTTTCATGGATATCTTTAAAATTCAACAAACTTCTCCGAGATTAGGGAAAAACATAGAATTATTTATTATGAACTTAGCTCCTTTGGGTAAAATTATAATGGCTCTCTCAAGGCCCTCAATCAAATTAGCACTACCAAAAACTATAGTAACATTTTTGTTGCTCATATTTAAATGAGAAAAATATTTTTTATTTTTAAATATCGTGTTTGTTGTGTCAAAATCAATCAAGCAAATGTCTTCATAATTGGATAACTTGTCTTGTAAATCATCCATATCTTCAAAAAGAATGAAATTATATATATATAAGAGGCCTAATTGGTCAACAGAAAACATTTTAAATAGGAATATGTGAAAAGTAAATAGTAATAATTATAATAGGTTTTTCTTAACCTATATTGTATGACTTTAATTTAATTTTTTTCTCAATTTAAATAATAATAGTTAGTCAAAATTTCACCTACCATATATTCAAACAACTATAACTTTAATGCAATTATTGAACCAATAGTAATAATTTAGTCAAAGATTTTATCTACTATTCTATACTAATATATTCAAACAACAATCTACTGTAATAATTTAGGTGTAGCCATTTTACTACCTTATCACTTTTTAATTTTATTTTAATAATTATATTCTATTGAATTCTTTAAAAAAAACATTGTGTGTGCAAAAAGTAGGCATAATGGTAAAATTTAAAATCATCTTATAAAAATGATTCACTTTATTATTTTATTTAAACAAACAAAATTATAAATTCATATTTTCATAAATATTACTAAAAAGATTTGATGAACGTACACGTATAAGTTTTAGAAATATTTATATTATTATTATTATTTATTATAATTAGTACAAAGACAATAAATAATAATAACACCATCATTAATAAATATTAAGTATCAGTCTGATATTCTTCACATCCATGGAATCATCACCAATCAAGTTATTTATCTTTCCTTTCGGGTGGATAAAGAAATCCGCCACATTCAAGTGTGTAAAATGCAACGTGATTTTCGGCTATAAAATTAGCTTCAGAATTTTTATCCTTTTTTTTTAATGATGTATGATAAAGCTCAACCAAGTGTTTGGGAGTACGACAATCACGTGCATAGTGATTACTTCCATCACATCGATAACAATTTGTTTTAATTGCTTTATATTTCTCATCTTTTTCTTTTTCCTTTTATATTGATTTTTCTTTGATGAATGATTAACACCAGGGAAAAAAAATTATTCTTGGTCATGATTACATCACGTCCACGTCTTCAATTAAGACCATAACCTCTTCCACGCCTAGCGTGGTGGGTGTGTACCTCATGCACTTCAGAAAATGATGTCAACTCATGAGTAGGTCGATTCTCGTGATTTTTTTATTAACAAATCATTGTCTTGTTCAACCACGAAAAGATGAGAAATCAGTTCAAAGTACTTCTCGAAATCTTTTTCTCGATATTGTTATTGTAGGAGCACATTCGAGGCATGAAATGTGGAGAATATTTTTTTCAACATATCAACATCACTAATGGTATCTCCATATAGTTTCAATTGAGAAGTAATTTTGAATATGACTAAATTATACTCATGAATAGACTTAAAGTCTTATGGCTTTAAATGCATCTAATCATATTATGTCTTTGGATGTATGACCATCTTCAAGTGGTTATATCTTTCTTTCAAGTTATTCCACATAATGAGTGGATCCTTGACTGTGAGATATTCAATTTTTAAAATTTTGTCAATATGATGACACAAGAATATCTTTGTTTTAGCACAGTCTTATTTTGATGTTTTATTATTATTTTTATTGGTGTCTCCAAAACTCATTACATCCAAATGAATTTCAGCATCTGGTACCCATAAAAGATAGTTCTTGCCAGAACTATAGAGAGCAACAAACTCAAGATTAATTATAAGATTATCCCTAATGAATAGAAGTAAAATAATAATAATAATAATAATACCTTAGCCTTCAAATTTTGAGATGGTAAAGTCTCGTGCTGACAACGTGTTATAAAAATTAAGATAGAATGTTGAAATCAAATAAAAAAGCAAAGGAAGAGAGAGTAATAATTTTCCTTCTTTGATTTTTTTGATCTATTTTAATATAGCAAGTAATGTCTATTTATAAGCACAAATTTGATTTAAAAAAATCATACTTTTACAATAAGTAGATAAGTATGCACATCATACATTAGTTTGAGATTTTATTAATAAAATAAATCTACACTAATATGAAAAATATGAGATGGATTGTGATGTATTATTATTGAGGTATTAGAATTTTTCGCCTACTTACAAAATAAATTAAAAAGAACGAGTTTTCCAAATATTGTAAAAGTAAGATGTTTTAGGTATAAAAATAAAGATTTCTTATTTTTTTTTAAAAATCTTGAAAATTTTATAAACAAATGTGAACACTTTCAAAAAGAATTAATTGCAAAGATAATATAGAAAAATTAAATTAATACTTTCATGATTTATAAAATGACAATTAATATAGACAACCACGTTTAGAAAGAGAAAGTATATAACTAAAAAAAATGTATAAGCGAACTACAAAATCAATTCCTCACAATAAAAAACAGAAAAAATGAAACAAGAAAATTCTACACTTTAGTAAATAAAAAAGTTTTATCTTAAAATAGGGTAGGATGGTCAAGGTTCGGAGGTGCTGGGTGAGTAGGAAAATGACAATAAAATTAAAATGTCACTTATGAAATTTATTTTTCCTTTTTCATTTAGAAAATTATTTTTCTTATTTTTTTTTAGAAATTCATTTTCTTAAAGAAAATATTTTTAAAATAAAAAAATTATTTGATCAACTAAGTATATAAAAATTTAAAAAAAAAATTGTTCACCCCAAACACATCCAAAAATTGTGGATATCTCTTTCCCAAGAGGTCAAGAGAAGTGGACCAAATAAGTAAATGTAGAGTAGTTATTGTAGTTGAAATTTCTAATGGGAGTTTGGGTGGAAAATATATATATTTTGGTGATCAAATATTTTCTTTAGAAAAATAAATTTTAAAAAGTAAAAAAAATAATTTCCTTAATAAAAATATAAAAAACATAAGTTTCAAAAGTAATATTTTAACGTTGTTCCTTATAGCCTAGTCTATATCCACAGCTGACGTGACTCCGTACCGACGCCTTTCCCTTTGTATAGTATAGGGTTAAGTGACTTGCTTTGCACCTCAACCTACTTTTTTTGCTTACTGTAGCATAGGCCTTCGTCGGGCTTTCGTCCCTTCGCCTATAGACGGCGGCTTGACTTCGCTATCGCTCATGACTTGTATAGAGCCGTGTAGTCGTCGGTTTTACCACCAGAATGCCTATGAGATAGTGGTCGGCCTTTCGAATGATTGTCACTTTCTTACTCACCCAGCACCTCCAAACCCTTGACCATCCTACCCCTGCCAACCTTGAAACCCCACTCTTATTCCCCATCTTACCCTTATACATTTTACTATATTACATATAAATATTTTGAGCTAATTTATTTGTTTTTAACTTACTAATCAAATATTAGAAAATATATTTTTGCAATATCTGAAAAGCTCATTTCGTTTTCTATTCATTTTGTAAGTAGGCAAAGCATCTTTATTCTTTCGTACTACACAACTACTAATACATCTCGTTATTTGTACATTCACAACTTCACCTTCGCTTCTTTGTAAAGAATTTTCAGCTTGCATACATCTTAATTGAATCTATAGAGTATTTGTCAGTACAAATATCGAATAATTAATGGCGCACGAACGGCATAATATCCACTACATTCTCATCAATTATCAACATTTTGAGAAGCATTACATACTAACAAACATTCAAACTTGACCTTGACAAATCGATGAATTATTTAATAATAAATCTTTCAAAATCAAATCTATTTATACAATATTTGATCATGACGCTCTTAGTCCGTTCTTGCCAGATTGAAAGCCTATGTAATCGTTATGTTATATGCTTTTAAATTAGACTACCTCCGCTTAAGGGATAATCATTTATCACCAATGGAGAATGTCTTGTCATCTTAATAATAGGTGATCGGATTTACACCAACAGAAACCATAAACTTTATGCACAAGATAGGGTTATGATAAGGATTCAAACTTTGAGGGTGCACATTTAGACACTGACACTCGAATTCGTCCCCCAATATACCGATTAGGTACTCCTGCCTATCATTACAATTTTTTAAAAATAGGAAAATAATAAATATCATGGTGAAGCATACGTGGTCTCCGTCAAAATGTCTTGCACAGAGACTGGGGATTCACATTGTTAACAGAAAGCACAGCAAACACAGGACTCTCACCAGATGACTAAACATATTCCTCCAAGCTTAATAGAGTTTTGAGCAAGTCAGAGACCAGCAAAAGTTCTGTTCATCCTGCTGCTAGGATCATTTAAGGGTCCGGTGAGATGCACATCCAACGATAACACTATCAAGTTGTTCCATCAGGCAAATTTACAGGTTATCATACTGAGTTTCTGTGCTCGTCCTTTAGCTAATTGCTACCACTCACAACGTCCATGGAAATGCACATCCAAAGAAAATGACCACTTTCTTTGCAGACTAATCTACAATTATCATTTGAAGCTTTTGTGTTCATCCTTCCGCTAACAGCAACCATTTGGGACTTCTGATGGAAATGCATATCCAAAGACAACCACCACTTTGTTCGGCAGAACTACTCTACTGGTTGTCATTGATGTCATTCAACCAAGAGGGTCAAATGGCAAAATTTACAGAGGTAAGGTACAGCCTTGACTGGACAGGGCTAACCAGCCAGCTCAAGAAGCAGCAGCTGGAGAAAATACATACCAGATCAGCAAAGAAAAAGTAGCACCCAAGACTGGAAACCCGGTTATAGGACGTTGGACAGTTTGTGAAACCTTTGTACAACAGCGTGAAGATCGTGCGCTTCATACACCTCAATAAGTGACCTAACTGCTCTGAATATTACATCTTTCTTGTGGTTTACAGAAGAGTAATATTCGGCCTCAAACTGGTTAGGCGATTTCTCAAGAGAAATGCAGACCAGCTTAAACCACTCCTCCAAGAAGGATGATTTCTACAGGAATATAAACAGAGAATTAGACACAACCTTAAAAATGATAGCAAAGCAAATACAGATTTTAAGGACTAGAAACCTAGAAAGAGAACACATACAGAAATCTCCACATTAGCAACAAAGTATTTTGGTGTAATTATGATTCTTCATTTATTCTCCTCTTTGTGTTCTCAACCCCACTCCAGAAGTATTGAAAACACCCCTGAATTTAGTGTAAATTATTAGTTTCATTCTGAACTATTGACAGCCTTAAAAACACCTCTCTACTTGATTAACTAAACTTAGATACACCTCTGATCTGTCACATGAAATAGCAAGTGGTCTCAAACTCTCGTAGGAGCATGGGGATGCACCTCTAATCTACCACATGAAATAGCAAGTGATCTCAAACTCTCGTAGGAGCATGGGGCTCTTCATAAAAAGCTGATAGAAGTGTTAAAAACACTTTTAAACTTGGCAAGAATTTAGTGGGGTATTTCACTCATATTGAAAGATTGGGGTGTATTTAAGTTTAGTTAGTCAAGTAAGAGGTGTTTTTAAGCGTTTCAATAGGTTGCAACGAGTTTAGCGGTGTTTCCAATACTTCTCTTCCAAAACTTTAATTATATTGGAAATATACTAAAAAGACACTAAGAGCCTGTTTGAGTTGGCTTTTATTTTTTGACTTATAAGCCAAAAGCCACAAGTTAGAAATTTTAACTTATGGCTTATGGCTTTTCTCTTATTTTTGCTATTTTGGACCAAGTGTTTATAAGCACTTTTTAATTTACCCAAACACTCCAGAAGTGCTTAAAGCTATTTTGACTTAAAAACACTAAAATAAGCCAATCCAAACAGGTTGTAAGACATCTCTTGTATAGATGCTACTGAGGTTGAGGGGAAGAATCCAATGTAAAATTTAAGTACTTAAGTCTTTAGTAAAGTCATTCTCCCTTAACCAAAGGTCTTGGATTCTAGATCTGGATAGAGAACATTATTCCCCCAAAAGTGGGAATTCCAGCACAAATCCGGATTTAGACAGTTTGTGTAGACATATTGAAATGCAACCTAATGTAGTATAAATTTATGAATGGTTAAAGGGACAAATATGTACATGTGCATGTTTATCTGCTTGCAAAATAAGGATTACTCTCACAAAGCAGTTAGCACCATAGTGCTTACTTTAAATGGATGAGGTCTAGCGGTTGTTTCAAACACATTTGACAAATAGTGAAGAGCTCAAAGTAAATCCATAAATGCTAATGCAAAATTTTATTTTATTTTATTTTTTATTTGCACCGCATGTCCGAGTCTCTTAGAGCCCCGACTAATCCCGGAAGTGCACAGGCCCTCGGCAAGGAGTTTCCCGCAAGTGCACCACTGTTAATTCGGGTTTTGCCCAGTCCGATGGTCCCCATAAATTGTTTGCACCCAGTGGGTTTCGAACTTGAGACTTTGAAAGGGAGCAAACCCCAAGGCTCAAGTCTATTAGCACCAGGCCTACCCCTGAGGGTTGCTAATGCAAAAATTTTGTCCAACAAAAAAGAAAAATTCACGTATTAAGGACATAAAACCATTCATTCCATACAATTTTCAAACACGTCTAAGGTTAGATGCTAAATAAATTCAAGATTGGCCTGTTTCTACCATCTTAAGAAAACTCAAGTAGCAAGAAGATCCAATTGACAACCTTTTCACTTGGTTAAGATACGCACACAAAGTCCTTCATTATCCATCATTCAAATATTGAGACGATGCAAAAAAGTAGTTTCAAAGGCCTTAATTGATATATAGACACTTTCAAGCAAACCTCCTATCTATCTGTGAAGACACTATCTAATGAAAGCAGGCAAGAAGAGAGCAATAGAAGTGTAGTGTTGCTAGGTCAAGCAGCCTGAATGTCGCACTCTAGATAGCAAAAGTCTAGTAGCTGAAAGCATCACTAGATTACGCTATAACCCGATCAGCAATGGGCACAAAGCTATTTCAACAGTTCCCATTTTCGAACTTTGAAAGAAAGAGAACCCCAGGAGATTTACTCGAACTTAAGTCTTCCTAAATTTTATATTCCAATCAGCGGCACTTACTAGGTGATACTAGTAATAGTCCAATATACGATACTGACAAATCAATCTGTATGATACTGATGAAGGGGAATCCAGGAAATTGTAATTGCAACTGCCTGATAAAAAGGGGGCAACTTCAGCGAGAACTGTTTGAAAAACATGTTTGTCATTACTTCAGGTCTCAAAAAAAGTTAGAGGTGGTGGAGAAATAGTATAGGGATGTGGCATATCAAAAGAAACCTATGTTGTATTCTTCAAAATACTTGTCGCACCCGTGTCGATACAACATGGTTTGGATGGGGGATCCATACCAAAATTGGTCAACTTACCTTGGGTACTTTGGCCACATTCTATGACCGAGATGTACAGATTTTTGGGCTCATGAAGTATGAGATTGCTTTTCTATTACCCTAGATAAGAAAAATATTGGTGTTTAGACAGAATGAAGTTTTATTAGTTATAGTTCAATAACTTCAATTAATCGAAATATATATTTTACATGTTGTAATATACATTTATTGGTTGTATCCCAACACTGTATTCACCCTCAGACACATACCTTGAATACTAAATTTATGTGATGAAGAGTTTGACTTCTATGTCCGCACCAGAGTCCGGGCAATGTGGCAAAAGTAGTTGGAAATTGGGGATACATGGGGATGGAGAAAGACAATGTAGTAATGGAGGAGCATCGTGTGGCAATTCCAAGTGAACACACAACAGAAAATGTTGGGAACTTTGGGAAAACATAATTAGAGCTCTCGATGTTGGTGCAGAGAACTTGACTTTTAAAATCTTTGTACTGCTTAAAAATGTTGATGCAAGTACAAAGTAGCAACAGATGCACAGAAAGAAGCAAAGTTACATAATATCACCACATAAATCTTCTGTCACAAAACCTCTTTAAAATACAAAGTCTTTTTATGGAAAAAAAAATTAGAGGTATTAAAAAACAAGAATTATATATTATCAAGCACTGAATTAATACGACAAGACTTACCTTCATTAGGAACTCATGGACATGGCGATCATCTGTTTTGGAAGTGAGGCCAAGCAAATGCAACATAGTTGAGGTCAGCTGCAGAAGAAAAATTCAGTAAAAAGCTGGTGGTGAAAAATAAATGATGAGGGAGTGATCAATTTTGATTAAGAGAATCAAATTTTTCAAAACATTGAACTCATATCATAGGATTGCTATCCACCAAATACAGAGTGAAACACTTTTACCAGTGTTAGAATAGGAATAGGTAAATACAATCCTACTTAGAATAGGAATAGGAATAACAATAGTATATAGAATCCTAT
>JBCEWC010017194.1:0-12653 GCA_038996855.1 Solanum aculeatissimum
AGAGTTGTCATAGACATATGCATGATAAGTACAGGTTGTATGTTGGTTCTCTCGGGCCTAGAGGGCACCGAGTGCCTATCTGTCTTGGTAGAGCTGGAGGTGTGACAATTTATGCCTCTTTGTGGATGATTATGATATGTTTATGGAAATCCTTTCCCAAATGCCGTTGTTCCTGTAAGGTAAGGTTACTTCTCCAAAATTGGTGTTGTTCCCGTAAGGTGAGTAAATGAGCATGGAAATCCTTTCTGAAATGGGTGGTGTTCTCTTAAGGAGAGGTTACTTCTCAAAAATAGGTGGTGTTCTCGTAAAGAGGAGTAAGGTGTACCTTTGGCAAGTAGATCACCCTTTCTTCTGATGTAGGGTGAACATTGGAATTCCAAGTTGTAGCTTACTTGGTCTTATATGTAGGTTGAGGTCACATCTCTGATATGTTGAAGTATATTAGCATTACATGCATCATGGATTTCATGGAATATTGATATGATAATCTTTCCTATATAGTTCTTTATATATATATACGTGCCTTTTCATCTTACATTGATTTGCACGATTACATGTTCATAAGCATTTGCATGCCTACATACTTAGTACATTCACACGTACTAACACATACTCTTTTGCCTACATGATCTAACCATGTAGGGACCGAACACTATCATTTTCCGCCTCTTGACAGCTAGTTTGATCAACAAGGAGTTACTTGTGATGAATCCTTTCATCCAAGGACAATTTATCTTCTATCTACCAACTTTGTTATGATGCTTTATGTCCCTACTTTGAGGGCGAGCTCAGAACATATCTTGGGCCTCGTCATATTCCATATGTTAGAGGCATTGTCAGACATCTTGTGAACTCTATGTACTATCTTGCTATACTTGTTGTATGTTGCTTATGGAGGCTATGCCTACGACTATATTGTGTTATGATTATGTTATGAAGATATGCTTATCATGAGATGTGGAAAGTCCTAAGCTCCTCTTTATCCCCATAGCGTGAGTCATACGTACCGATCCCTAAGTCTTTTGTGCTATGTGCTATGTGAATTCATGCAAATCCCAACCTCTATGACATCCCCATAGCTTGAGTCCAAAACCCCTTTCCCCTTAGAGATTATGTGCTTGTTGTTTAATTATGCACTTCCAAATCGATAATATGTATATAGTTATTATGAGGCTTATTTGTGAACTCTCGGGTTCCTATTCGCTATGCCACTCCTAGACCCCAGCCCCAGATCGTGACAAATATGGTATCAGAGCACTATATTTATAAATTTCGTATGTCGTGCTATGGACCATGTATTTAGACTTCTTGACTCTAATAATGTCCTTGGTACTATTTCAAAAGATGCCTCCATGAAAAGTTCCTCTACCTAGGCAAGCCCCAGTTAATGAGAACCCAATTCCTCAATAGCCTACGGGGGAGCCGGTTAATCCTAATGAGCTTCGTGCTACCCTTTCTATGCTAGCTCAAGCCATGGACAATCAAGTTCGGCAGGCCAATCCTCCTCCTCAAGTCCAGACTCCAGCTACTAGAGTGAGTGATTTTACCCAGATGAATCCTCCGGAGCTCTATGGTTCCAAAGCTGATGAGGATGCACAAGAATTTATTGATGAAGTCTCTAAAGTGTTTATTGTTATAGGAGTTACTTCAGAGGACAAATCTTAACTAGGTGCTTATCAGTTGAAAGATGTGGCTCATGGCTCAGGTGTAGTATACTCAGTGGTTGGTTGAGAGGATTATTGATGCTTAAGTTCCTTGGGAGGAGTTCAAGTTTGTTCTGAACTTTTTCTTCCCTCTTGAACTTAAGGATGCCAAGATGATAGAATTTATCAATCTCAAGCAAGGTGGCATGACTGTGAAGGATTATGCCCTCAAGTTCAAAAATCTGTCAAAGTATGATCCTATGCTAGTGCAGACCCCCGTGCAAGAATGCACAAGTTTATTTCTAGGATCATTGATTTGGTTGTGAAAGAGTGTTGTACGACTATGCTTATTCCGGATATGGACATTTTCAGGCTTATGACTTATGCTGAACAGATTGAAGGGGAGAAACTCAAGGGAAGGAATAAGAGGGTCTGTTATGATGGTGAGTTCTCCAACTCTAGGAGTTGTGATGGTTTTAGTTACTTCTAATAGTGCCAGGGTTCTAATGCAAACGTTGCACCAATGATAGAGTGCCTCCTCTCAGGAGAAAATTTGGAGGTGGGCCATTACCTCCTTAGTGTAGTAGGTGTAGGAAGAGTCACTTTGGTGCATGTTTGAGGGGTCCAGGTGCTTATTTTGTATGTGGTAATATGGGCCACAAAATTGTTGACTATCTTAAAGCTGTTAAGAAGGGTCAGGGTCAAGTAGCTCAGGATGATCAAATCCAACCAAGAGTTCCTCAAGGTGGTGCCCCCAGGAACAACAAGTTTTATGCCCTGCATGCTCAACAAAAAGTAGAGGAGACTCCGGATGTGGTGACTGGTATGTTGAAAATCTTTGATTTTGATGTTTATGCTTTGCTTCATCCAAGCGCAAATTTATTTTTTGTGACTCCTCTTTTGATTGTTAAGTTTGGTTTGAGTCTTGAAATCTTGAAGGAGCCTTTCTCAGTTTATACCCCCGTGGGTGAGTCTATTATTACTCAAAGAGTCTAATAGGGTTGTCCTATCTCTGGCTTGCATAACGTCCTTCCGTGTGATCTTATGAAACTTAAAATGTTTGATTTTGATGTTATTCTCGAGATGGATTGGTTACCAAAATAAAGGTGGAGGTTTTCTCCGAAGGGGGAGATGGTATGCTACGGTATTAAAGTCGATTGTATGTGCTAGATGTTGATGGTCTTAGAACGGTGACCATGAGTGGAGTTCATAACTCTTATTATTCTATATACCCGGGATCCACCAAGACGTATCAGGAATTGAGAGAAGTGGATTGGTGATCCTAGTTCGGTTGTGCCTTTGGAAGGTGTTAAAAATGAGGGGAACTTGACTTATGAAGAGGTGCCGATTGAAATTTTGGATAGGCAAGTGAAGCAGCTTCATAAAAAGGATGTGGCTTCAGTTAAAGTGCTTTTGGAGAGTGCTACTTGGGAGGCAGAGTCGGGCACAATGAGATGATAACCCTATCTTTTCCAATCTACTCGAGCCTAGAGTACTAGGTTCTTTCTATTCTAAAGTGGTCCTGATTCTTTAAATCTTGAGTTCCATGACATGCATACATGTGCACGAAAATTATTTGTAAGATGTTTTGACATGAGGTTTAATGACTTTATAATTTTCAAGTAATGAATTATGCATGGTGTCTTCGTGTTGAAATGTTTCATGTCTAAGTCAAGCTTTTCAAGCCATGTTCTAGCTATTCGAGGATGAATATTCCCAAGGGGGAGATGATGTAAGGACCTAAACATTGTAAAACCTTATCGATGCGAATTACTTTGATTTCAAGCTTATTTTGTGTGGTTTATTATCATCATGGGTCTCCTTCATTAAGCCATGTTCAAAGGAATTCCATTGGCTAAGATTTTCATAAGAACCAATGGAAGGATCGACTTTAAATTGTCATATCTCTTAGCGTAAGATGAAATGAGTGGTCTAAAACCTATCAAATTGAAGATCTTTGAGTTAGCTTTCCAATACATCCAGTTTCATCTAATTCCAAGTTTAGATTGAGAAGTTATGCTCATTTTTGTAAAGTCCATATGTAAAGGGATTATGTTATGTTTTTGGCTAAGGCAGGCTACCAGGAGACCCTTTACAGGTCGTGAAGCCTTGTACAGTCCATGTGGGGGTCACATTTTACCTCACATGAGTCATGGTGAGGTGTTTCATGAAGGTCTCATCCTAAGGAATGATTCTAAGTGTAAGGTTATCATTCCAGAGCTTGCGTCACTTGGACGGTCACCTAAATGACCCATTTGTTTTGAGACGGTTCATGAGGCCTTCTGCAGGTGTCAACCTTGTATGGAGTTTGTCCAAGTCCATCACCATGGACCTCTACACGATCCTTGGTCCACCACACGACCTATGGTGGTCCTTATCACGACCCCTGCCAACTTTTTTATACTCATTTCATTAATGGTTTATTTGTAATTTTTGTTATTTCCTAAGGTTGTTTGTGACGTCCTAAGCCCTCCTAAACATCTGAATTGACCTACATACCTCTATTATCATTATATTCAATTCATTACCCTTATATTATTCAAATCCTCTCTTCTAAGAACTCCTCTTAAGTGAGCCATAGGAGATTATCTTAGAGCTTAGGAAGGGTCCTCTTCTACCATCAATTTCTTCTTTGTTCTTCTTAATTTTTTAAGGTATGTGAGATTTGTTCATGGTCCTCTTTCAACCATCAAGACCCAAAATTTTTTACTACTTTACATTATGAATTTCAAGCTTCAATTGATTATAATCTTTTAAATTGCTTATGATCTGGTTAAATTGAAGTGTGGGTGGTACTAATGTGATGATTTAAAAGTGATTTAAGTTCAATTATGATAAATTGCATTGGTATTATGAAGGTCCAATTATGCATGTCCCTTTAAGCATTAAATTTATGCATGAGTAATGTTATTTAAGCTTTAATAGTTGATTTAATTATGGATTTCATATGCATTCTTCCTATTATGATTTTAACTTATGAATTCGAATAACCCATCCTATTCTATCATTATTCATGGAATTTGCATACATGAGCATTGGTTTTTATGAAGTATATGATGTGGGTTAATCCCAAATGAGATTATGACTATGATTTTGAACAAGTATGGATATGACAAACTTGTGATCACAAAAATATCTATGATATGACTCTTTGAACAACTTTGGGTGTTCACACCAATATTTATATGTTTTTATGAGTTATTCCTATGCATGGATTATGACATGAAAATGTGATTTGACTTTTTAGCCCAAGTGTGACATAAATTGAAAACTATTTGGATTTTAAGCCCAAGTATGCATGAGAGTGATTTGAAATGACTTATGCCTCTTTTAAAAGCATGTATATGTATATGTATTCTTGTGGAAAGATGACTTAGCACCGAATGGGATTGTAGGTGGGAGGGATATCCCCAAGGGTCCTTACTCTTTCTCACTAACTATGTGCAAAACATAGGTTCATTTTTATGTCCCCTTGTGGATGATTATGATATGTTTATGGAAATCCTTTCCAAAATTGGTATTATTCCTGTAAGGTAAGTTTATTTCTCCGAAATGGGTGTTGTTCCCGTAAGGTGAGTAGATGAGTGTGGAAATCTTTTAGGAAATGGGTGGTGTTCTTATAAGGAAAGGTTGCCTTTCCAAAATGAGTGGTGTTCCCATAAGGAAGAGTAAGGTCTACCTTTGGTAAGTAGATCACCCTTTCTTTCGGTGTAGGGTGAACATTGGAATTTCAAGTTGTACCTCACTTGGTCTTATATGTTGGTTGAGATCACATCCCCGATTTATTGAAGTATATTAGCATACATGCATCATGGATTTCATGATATTTTGATATTATATTCTTTCCTATATATTTCTTTCTATATATATACGTGCCATGTCATCAAATATTGATTTGTAGGATTATATATTCATGAGCATTTGCTTTCCCGCATACTTAGTACATTCAAATGTGCTAATGTATACTCTTTTGCCTACATGATCTAACCATGTAGGGACTGGAGACTATCATTTTCCACCTCTAGACGTCTAGTTTAATCAACAAAGAGTTGCTCGTGGTGAGTCCTTTCATCCAAGGACAATCCATTTTCTATCTAGCTACTATGTTATGATGCTTTATGTCCTTAAATTTGAGGGTGAGCCCGGGACATGTCTTGGCCACCGTCCTTTTCCATTTGTTAGAGGCATTGTCAGACATCTTGTGAACTCTACGTGCTATCTTGTTTTACTTGTTGTATGTTGCTTATGGAGGCTATGCCTACGACTATATTGTGTTATGCTTATGTTATGAAGATATAATTATCATGAGACGTGGAGATGTGGAAAGTCCTAAGCTTCTCTTTATCCCCATAGGGTGAGTCATACTTACATGTCCCTTAGTCCTTATGTGTTATATGCTATGTGAATCCATGCAAATCCCAACCCCTATAACATCCCCATAGCTTTAGTCTAAAGCCTTTTCCCCCTTAGACATTATGTGCTTGTTGTTTAATCATGTGCTTCTAAATTGATAATGTGTATATGGTTACTATGAGGCTTGTTTGGAGACTCTTGGGTTCCCATTCGCCATGTCACTCCTAGAACCCAGTCCCGGGTCATGACAAACATGGTATCAGAGCACTGGGTTTATCAATGATCCTAAGAGTCCAACATGCCGCATCGAGTAGAGTCCTATTCATGGGTGTGAAGTACACCATACCTATGAGTGGGAGGATATGGTGAGATTTAAGGAATTGCCTCACTTTTTCATTTCTTATGTTGTGCTATGGATCGTGTATTTAGACTTCTTGACTCTAATAATGTCCTTAGTACTATTTCAGAAGATGCCTCCACGAAGAGCTCCTTTACCTAGGCAAGCCCTAGTTAATGAGAACCCAATTCCTCAATAGCCTATGGGGGAGCCGATTAATTCTAATCAGCTTCATGCTACCCTTGCTATGCTAGGTCAAGCCAGGGAAAATCAAGTTAGGCAGGCCAATCCTCCTCCTCAAGTCCTGACTCCAACTACTAGAGTGAGAGATTTTACCCGGATGAATCCTCCGGATTTCTATGGTTCCAAAGCTGATGAGGATGCATAAGAATTTATTGATGAACTATCTAAAGTGTTGACTATTATAGGAGTTACCTCAGAGGATGAAGCTTAACTAGGTGTTTATCAGTTAAAGGATGTGGCTCATGGCTAAGGTGTAGTATACTCAGTGAATGATTTGGAGGATTGTTGATGCTAAGGTTGGTTGGGAGGAGTTCAAGTTTTCTTTTTTAGATCGTTTCTTCCCTCTTGAACTTAGGTAGTCCTAGATAACAGAATTTATCAATCTCAGGCAAGGTGGAATGACATTGAGGGATTATTCCCTCAAGTTCATAAAGCTCTCAATGTATGCTCTTATGCTAGTGGCAGACCCCTATGTAAGAATACAAAAGCTTATTTCTGGGATCTCTGATTTGGTTGTGAAAGAGTATCGTATGGCTATGCTTATTCAGGATATGGACATTTTCAGGCCTATGACTTATGTTGAACAAATTGAAGGGGAGAATCTCAAGGGAAGGAAGGTGAATGATTCTAAGAGGGCTCGTTATGATGGTGAGTTCTCCAACTCTAGGAGTTGTGATAGTTTTAGTCACTTACAACAGGGCTAGGGTTCTAATGCAAATGTTGTCAATCCTAGAGTGCCTCCTCTCAGGGCACAGGTTGAAGGTGGGCCATTACCTTCTCTATGTGGCAGGTGTGGGAAGTGTCACTTCGGTGCATCCTTGAGGGGTGCAGTTATTTGCTTCGTATGTGGTGATATGGGCCAAAACATTGCTGATTGTCTTAAAACACTTAAGAAGGGTCAGGGTCAAGTAGCTCAGGGTGATGAAGTCCAACAAAGAGTTCCTTAAGGTAGTGCCCCTAGGAACAACAGGTTATATGCCTTGCATGCTCGACAAGAAGTAGAGGAGACTCCGGATGTGGTGACTAGTATGTTGAAAATCTTTGATTTTAATGCTTATGCTTTTCTTGATCTAGGTGCATATTTATCTTTTGTGACTCCTCTTTTGGTTGTTAAATTTTGTTTGAGTCTTGAAATCTTGAGGGATCCTTTTATCAGTTTATACCCCCGTGGGTGAGTCCATTGTTGCTCAAAGAGTCTACAGTCTATTGTTGCTCAAAGAGTCTACTGGGTTATCCTATCTCTGTCTTGCATAAATTCCTTTCCTATGATCTTGTGAAACTTGAAATATTTGATTTTGATGTTATTCTTGGGATGGATTGGTGTTCGAAAAAAAGGTTAAGGTTTTATCCCGGGGGGAGATGGTATGCTTCGTTATCAAATTCGGTTGTGTGTGCCAAATATTGATGGTCTTAGATCGGTGATCATGAGTGGACCTCACAACTCTTATTATTCTATACCTAGGATCCACCAAGATGTATCAATAATTGAGAGAAGTGGATTGGTGATCATAGTTTCATTGTTCCTTTGGAAGGTGTTGAAGTTGAGGGGAACTTGACTTATGAAGAGGTTCCGATTGTAATTTTGGATAGGAAAGTGAAGCAGCATCGCAACAAGGATGTGGCTTTGGCTAAAGTGCTTTTGAGAGTGCTACTTGGGAGGCGGAGTTAGGCACAATAAAATGATACCCCTATCTTTTCCAATCTACTCGAGCCTAGAGTATTGGGTTCTTTCGATTCTAAAGTGGACCTAAATCTTTAACACTTGAGTTCCATGACATGAAATGCATACATGTGCACGAAAATAATATAAAAGATGTTTTGATATAAGTTTTAATGACTTTATAATTTTTAAGTAATGAATTATTCATGGTGTCTTCGTGTTGAAATGTTTCATATCTAAGTTAAGTTTTCCAAGCCATGTTCTAGCCATTCGAGGATGATGTTTCTAAGGGGGAGATGATGTAAGGACCCGAACTTTGAAAAACCTTATCGATGCAAAGTATATTGATTTCAAACTTATTTTGTGTGGTTTATTGTCATCATTGGTCTCCTTTTTCAAGCCATGTTCAAAGGAATTCCATTGGTTAAGCTTTTCATAAGAATCGATGGAAGGGTCAACTTTAAATTGTCATATCTCTTAGAACAAGATGAAATGGGTTGCCTAAGACCTATCAAATTGAAGATCATTGAGTTAGATTTCCAACGTATCCAAGTTCACCTAATTCCAAGTTCGGATAGTGAAGTTATGCCTATTTTTGTAAAGTATGTATGTGCAGTGATTGTGTTGTGTGTTTTGATAAGGCAGGCTACCAGGAGACCCTGTACGGGTCGGGAATACTTGTAGGGTCCATGTGGGATTCTCGTTTGACCACCCACGATTCATGGTGAGGTGTTTCGTGGAGGTCTCATCCTAAGGAATGATTCTAATTATAAAGTTACCATTCCGGAGCTTGCGTTACTTAGACGGACACCCAAACGACCCATTTGCCTTGAGACGATTTGTGAGGCCTTCTGTAGGTTCCAACCTTATTTGGGTTTCTACCAAGGCCATCACCATGGACTACTAAATGATCCGTGGTCCACCACACAACCTGTGGTGGTCCTTATCACGACCCCTAATAACTTTTTTATGCTCATTTTATTAATGATTTATTTTTAATTTTGGTTATTTCCTAAGGTTGTTTGTGACTTTCTAAGCCCTCCTAAACATTTTAATTGACCTATACTCCTCTATTCTCATTCAATTCAATTCATTACACTTAGATTATTCAAATCCTCTCTTCTAAGAACTTCTCTCAAGAGAGTTATTGGAGATTAGCTTGGAGTTTAGGAAGGGTCCTCTTCTTCCATCAATTTCTTCTTTATTCTTCTTGGTTATCTAAGGTATGTGAGATTGATTCATAGTACTCTTTCAACCATGAACACCAAAAGCTTTTACTACTTTAAATTATGAATTTCAAGCTTCAATTATTCTGGTCTTTTAAATTGTTTATGATTTGATTAAATTGAAGTGTGGGTTGTACTTATTTGATGATTTTAAAATAATTTAAGTACATATATTATGAATTGCATTGGTATTATAAAGGTCCAATTATGCATGTCCCTTTAAGCTTTAAATCTATGCATGGGTAATGTTATTTAATCTTTAATTGTTGGTTTAATTACGAATTTCAAATGGATTCTTCATATTATGAGTTTCAACTTATGAATTCTAATTGTTCATACTATTTTATCATCATTCATGGAATTTGCATACATGAGCAATGGTTTTTATGTAGTATATGATGTGGGTTATGCCCAAATGAGATTATGACTATGATTTTGAACAAGTATGGATATGTCAAGCTTGTAATCACAAAAATATCTATGATATCGCTCTTTGAGAAACTTCGGGTGTTCACACCAATATGTATAAGTTGTGATGAGTTATTCCATTGCATAGTTTATGACATGAAAACGTTATTTGACTTTTTAGCCCAAGTGTGACCTGAATTGAATGATGTTTTGCATTTTAAGCCCAAGTATGCATGAAAGTGATTTGAAATGACTTATGCCTCTTTTAAAAGCATATATATGTATATTACTTCATGTAGGATGATAACTTAGTACCAAATGAAATTGTAGGTGGGAGGGTTATCTCCAGGGCCCTTACTCTTTCACATTAACTATGTGCCAAACATAGGTTCATGTTTATGAACCCTTGTGGTTGATTATGATATGTTTATGGAAATTCTTTTAGAAATGAGTGTTGTTCCTAAGGTAAGGTTAGTTCTCCGAAATGGGTGTTAATCTCGTAAGGTGAGTAGATGAGCATGAAAATCCTTTTTGAAATGGATGGTGTTCTCGTAAGGAGAGGTTACTTCTCCAAAATAGGATGTGTTCCTGTAAGGAGGAGTAAGGTCTACCATTGGCAAGTAGCTCACCCTTTTTTTCAGTGTAGGGTGAATATTGGAATTCCAAGTTGTAGCTCACTTGGTCTTATATGTCGGTTGAGGTCACATCCCCAATATGTTGAAGTATATTAGCATTACATGCATCATGGATTTTATGGCATATTGATGTCACGACCCGGATAGGGGGCCTAGATGTGACATGGTGAAAGAGAACCTGAAGACCCTCGATCAGGCATCATAGCATCATTACACTCATCATCAGTTCGGAAACGCGGAAGCTAAAACATATAGCACATAAGTTCTAAGGGTTTAGGGACTTGTGACTCAAGCTATGGGGGCAATTCAGGAATGGGAGGAGCATGCTTGTACATAACACATAATCATACATCATACATCATACTTAACATTCAAACCATAATCTTAACATGATAATGTAAGCCGAAATCATAACATGAGAGCATAATCATAGATCAAGGTAAACATAGTATCATAATACAAAGTCGAATATCCAACATACAAGTCTAACGTATAAGAGTAATCCAAGCAAACAATCAACAAGATCAAGCTTAATCAAGTCTTCTTCCCCAAATTCTACAAGCTAGATTCAATGGAGTTCAAGAGAGCCTTAGGATCTTAGGAGAGAATGTAGGAGAGTTTGAATGGATGAATGAGGGTTTGGGGGATGATTTATGGGTCTACGATACCTTAAGGGACCAAAAAGGGGTTTAGAGAAATGCTAAATCACGAATATACCAATAATAAACTGGAACTTTTCACTGAACACATCACCCACACGGCAGCTACAGTGCCGTCAAATGGTCTCACGGGCCGTTCACCATGATGTCAAGATGTATTTAGCCAATTTTCCACACGAACTCTCGGAGGACTTTCTGTTACATTTGACGAGAAACCAAACGGACTGTCAAAGGTGAGACATACCGTTTAACCTACCGTCTAACATCACTTAACCCCAAAACTCATGACCAAGCCTTAGCCTAGCCACTGTCCAACTTCACGGGACAGTGGACGGCTCGTTAAGTGCCTAACGACCCGTTCAAGGTTCCGTCAACCTACACTTGTCTTAGGGGTGGTTCCAAACTACCCCAAGCTCACTGTGATATCACACGACACCCTAGACAGACCGTATAATGTTTCACGGTCCGTGCAAATTTCCTTGGCTATTTTTATGAGCCTATCTCCAATGGCTTCAGAATTTTAGATAGTCTCACTGTTTGGGACATATATCCCTCATACGATATCCAAATTAAGTTAAACCACTTGTATTGCAAAGCTAACTCAAAGAGTTTCAATTTGATATGTGGTAGCGCATATGGTTTATTCTACATCATAAGTTATGACTATTTGAAGTTGACTGGCAAAACTGTCCCTCTAGGCCACTAACTAGCCTAATTTGCATTTGTCCACTTAAACTCAACCCGTGGATACCAAACCTCAAACATGGCTTGTAGTACATCATATAATGCCAACCATAAGTAGATTTCAAAAAATTTCAGGTTGTTACATTATCTCCCCCTTGGGAACTTTCGTCCCCGAATGTGCTAGAACTAGGGCTTGAGGACAACAATCACAAACAAGAGACACACTGAACCAAAACAGTAGGAGACCATGCATAACTCATAAATCTTTCAAAACTCATGTCAAATATCATTTAAATCATTTGCGCGCCCATGGATGCATATAATGTCATGAAACTCAAGAAAACATGGAAGTAGGACAACATAGAGGATAGGGCCTAATACCTTAGGCTGGAATAGATTGGAAAAGATGAGGATATTTCTCCTTCATGTTCAACTCTGATTCCCATGTTGCACCCTCCACATCTTGATTCCTCCAAAGTACCTTAACCGAAGCCACCTCCTTATTACGAAACCGCTTCACTTGCCTATCCAAGACCTTATGTAATGATCCAAAAAAAAAAAAGGTTTTTCTTGATGTCATCCATGAAATCATATTTTTTCTTGATGTCATCCATGACATCATATTTTTTCTTGATGTCATCCATGACATCATATTTTTCTTGATGTCATCCATAACATCATATTTTTTCTTAATGTCATCCATGACATCATTATACCCAAGGTAGGTATACCTACCAAGACTTATTATACCCAAGGTAGGTGTAACTACCAAGACTTATAACCCCTAAAGATTAGTATAAATACC
>JBCEWC010017195.1:0-12653 GCA_038996855.1 Solanum aculeatissimum
ATAATTAAATCAACAATTAAAACTCAAATAACATTACCCATGCATAGATTTAAAGCTTAAAGGGACATGCATAATTGAACCTTCAAAATCTTAATGAAATTAATCATAATTGAACTTAAATCACTTTGAAATTATCAAATAAGTACAGCCCATACTTCAATCTAATTAAATCAACAACAATTTTAAAGACCCACATTTAAAGTGGGCTTAAATTTCAAAAATCAAGTGAAGAAAACATTTGGGGCTTCATGGTAGGTAGGATCCATGAATAAATTTCCATATAACTTAGATATCCAAGAAGAAATAAGGTGAAATTGATTGAAGAAGATGATACTTCAAAAGTTCAAAGCAAATCCTTCAAAGGCTCATTAGAGAGGAGTTCTTTTGAGAGGGCTTGAATATATTCTAAGTGTATGAATGAATTTGAATGAAAGAAGAGAGGTGTATAGGCTAATTGAAATGTTTAGGTGGGCTTAGGAAGTCTAAAACGACCTTAGGAAATCACCAAAATTACAATTAAACCATTAATGAAATAAGCCTCAAAAGTTGCCAAAGGGTTGTCTGAAGGACCACCACCACGTGCCATGTGGTAGGCCACGGACCGTTAAGTGGTCCGTGGTACTGTCCTTAGCCAGAATTTCAACATGGTTTGCTCCACTGAAGGGTACATAAGCCATTTCAAAGCACACGGGCCATGAGGGCTTTCGTCAAAGTGACACAAGTTCCGAAATGTTAACCTTATTCTTAGAACCATTCTTTAGGACGAGACCTTCACAAAACACTTCACCACGACTGGTGGAAGGTCAAACGAGAACTTCACACGGACTGTTTAGTGGCTCACAACCCGTTTGGGGTCTCTTGGTGTCCTGCGTTAGCAAATATTCCTAGTATAATTCCTGCATATGCGACTTTACAAAAATGGGCATAACTTCTCCACCCAAACTCAGAATCAAGTGAAACTAGATGCGTTGGAAATCTAACTCAAAGAGATTCAATTGGAATGTTCATAGACGACCTAGTTCTTTCTTTGCTAAGAGATATGACTAGTTAAAGTTGACCCTTCCAATGGTTTTTAAGAAAAATTTAACCAATTCAATTCTCTTGAACATAGCTACATAAGGGAGACTCATGGTGATCATTAACCACCCCAAATGAGTTCAAAATAAGTGTACACCACATCAACAAGGTTTTCCAAAGTCTGAGTCTTTACATCACCCCTCTCTTGGGAATATTCATCCTCGAATAGGCTAGAACACGACTTGAAAAGCTTGACTTAATCAAGGAACATACAACATGAAGACACAATACATAAACCATTACTTAAAAATCATAAAATCATCAAGACTTAAGTCAAAACATCTTTTAAATCTTTTTCATCTACATGTATACGTGTCTTGTCATGAAACTCAAGAGTTAATGAATTAGGACCATTTAGAATAGGAAGAACCTAATAACTTAGTCTTGAGTAGATTAGTAAAGATAGGGGTATCGTGCCATCGTATCCGCCTCTGCCTCCCAAGTAGCACTCTTCACAAGTAGATTTTTCCAAAGCACTTTAACCAAAGCCTCATCCTTGTTGCGAAGCCATTTCACTTGCCTATCAAAATTTCAACCGGAACCTTTTCGTAAGCCAAGTTTTCATCAACTTCAACACCTTTCAAAGGCACAACAAAACTAAGATCACCAATCCACTCTCTTTAAATTTTAATACACCTTTATGGATCCTGGGTGTGTAGAATAATAAGAGTTGTGAGCTCCACCCATGATCACTGCTCTAAGTCAATCAATATCTAGCACACACAACCGACTTTAATGTCGAAGCATACCATCTCATCTTTGGGAGTGAACCTCCACTTTTTTTTCAATAACCAACCCATCCTGAGAATAACATCAACATCATATATCTCAAGCTTCACAAGATTAACCAGAAGGACTTTATGCAAAATAGAGATACGACCACCCCAATAGATTCTTTAAGAAATAAAAGACTTTCCCACGAGAGAAAAAACTAAGAAAGGGCCCCCACATAATTTCAAGACTCGAACCAACTTAACAACCAAAAAAGGAGTCACAAAAGATGAATTTTCACCTAGATCAAGCAAAGCATAAACATCAAATTCAAAGACTTTTAACTTACCAATCACCACATCTAGAGTCTCTTCCACTTCCAGTCGTGTATGCAAGGCATAAAACCTGTTGTTCTTAGGGAACCACCTTGACAAACTCTTGGTTGGACTTGATCCTTATTTGAAACCTTAGGAAAGTCAATAGTTTTGTGGCCCTTATCACCACATCCAAAGCAAGCACTTGGACCTTTCAAACACACACCAAAGAAATTTTTCCCACACCTGCCAAACTGAGGGGGTAGTGGCTCACCTTCAACATGTGCCCTTATAGAAGGAACTCTAGTAATAACAACCTTGGCATTAGAACCTTGGCCCTATTAGAAGTGACTAAAACCACCACCACTCCTAGAGTCAGAGAATTTGCCATCATAACAATCCCTCATAAAATCATTCAATCTCCTTCCCTTAAACTTCTCCTTTTCAATCTGTTCAACATAAGTCAATAGCCTGAAAATTTCTATGTCTCAAATAAGCATAGCTATATGACACTCTTTCATACCCAAATCAGAGATCCAAAAAATAAACTTGTGCATTGTTGCACGGGGGTCAACCACTAGTGTAGGAGCATAGTTTGAGGGCTTTGTGAACTTGAGGGCATAATCCCTCACAGTCATACCACCTTGACTTAGATTAATAAATTCTTTTATCTTAGCTTCCCTAAGTTCAAGAGGGAAGAAACAATCTAGAAAGACAAAGTTGAACTTTTCCCAACTAACCCCATAATCACCAACTCTCTCCATCAACCATTGGGTATTCCACACTTGAGCCACACCTTTCAACTGATAATCAACTAGTTCAAATTTCTTTTCTGAAGTCACCCCCATATTAGTAAACACCTTGGAGAGTTCATCAATGAAGTCTTGGGCATCCTCCTCAGCTTTTGAACCATAGAACTCTGGAGGATTCATTCGGGTGAAATCCCTTACTCTAGCAGTCGGAGTTGGAGCATGAGAAGGGGATTGGCCTACCATGCCTGGTTGGTTATGACTTGAGCTAACATAGCCAGGGTAGTACAAAGCTCATTTGGAGTGACCGACTTTACCACAAGGCCTGGAAGAACTGGGTCCTCAGCAATAGGGGCAGGCCTGGGTAGGAGAGTCTTCTTGGAGGCTTCTGAAAAACATCAAGGACATCGTAAAAAATAAGAAGTCTTACAACATGGTTAATAACATGACAGGAGAAATGAATAAGTGAGATAACTCCTAAAACGCCATAATAGCCTGTCACTCATAGGTATGGTGCACTTCATGCCCATGAATAGGACTCTACTTGAGACGATATATTATACTGTAAGTAGAATTTATAAACCTAATGCTCTGATACCATGTTTGGTATGAACCGAGGATAGGGCCTAAATATGACACGATGAATGAGAACCTGAGAGAGTCCCTAAACAAGCCTTATAACATTCATATACACCTTATCGGTTTTGAAGGAAATAATTAAATAACAAACACATAGTTCTATGGGAAGCAGGGTTTTGGACTCAAGCTATGGGGATTTCATAGGGGTTAGGATTTGCATGGATTCACATAGAACATAACACATAAGAACTAAGAGGCGGGTAAGTATGACTCATGCTATGAGGATAGAAAGGGGTCTTGGGACTTTCCACATTACCTCATATCACATAAACATATTCTGATAACATAAGCATAATACAATATAGTCATAGGCATAGCCTCCATAAGCAACATACAAAAAATATAGCAAGATAGTATGTAGAGTTTATAAGGTATTTGAAAATGCTTCTAGTATATGGAATAGGACGGGGGCCAAGACATGTGTGGGATCACCCTCAAGGTAAGGACATAAAACATCATAACATAAAAGGTAGATAAAAGATGGCTTGTCCTTGGATGATATGACTCACTATAAGCAACTCCTTGCCAATCAACTTTCCATCAAGAGGTGGAAGATGATAGTCTCCGGTCCCTACATGGTTAGATCATGTAGGCAAAAGTATGCATTAGCATATTTGAATGTACTAAGTATGTGGGCATGAAAATGCTCATGAACATGTAATCCTGCAAATCAAGGTTAGATGATAAGACACATATAGATAGAAAGAAGTTTATATATAAAGAAGAGTAGTATATCAATATTCCATGAAATACATGATGCATGCGATGCCAATATACTTCAACATAGTATGGATGTAACCTCAATCGACATATAAAACCAAGCGAGCTACAACTTATAATTGTAATGTTCAGCCTACACTGTACAAAGAGCGATCTACTTGCCTAAGGTAGACCCTACTCTTCCTTATGGGAACACCAACCATTTCAGAGAAATAACCTTACCTTATGAGAATATCACCCTTTTTAAAAAGTATTTCCATGTCCAATCACTCACCTTACGGGAACAATACCATTTTGGGGAGTACCTTACCTTACGAGAGCAACACCTATTTTGGAAAGGATTTCCATAAACATACCATAATCATACCTTTTGGGAACACCACCCATTTGGAAAGGACTTTCATAACATGAATCTATGTTTGACACATAGTTAATGAGAAAGAGTAAAGGCCCTTGGGGATAGCCTTCCAACCTACAATCTCATTTGGTACTAAGTCATCATCCCACAAGAATACATATATATATATATATACATGCTTTTAAAAAAAATACAAGTCTTTCAAGACACTTTCATGCATACTTGGGCTTAAAAGCCAAACATTATTCATAATCATGCATACTTATGCTAAAAATCCAAATCATACTTCAATTCATGAATACATGCATAAGAGTAGCTCATTTATTCATATCCATATTGTTGAATTCTTACCCATAGTTCTTAAAAGCCACATCTTATACATTATGTGATTACAATCTTGTCAAACACATACTTGCTCAGAAATCATAGTTATAATCTCATTTGGGCTTAACCCATATCAAATACTTAAATGAAACCAATGCTCATGTATGAAAATGCCAAATGATGATGGAATATCATGGTAAATTATAATTCATAAGTTAAAACTCATAATAGGAAGAATCCATATGAAATTCATAATTAAACCAATAATTAAAACTCAAATAACATTACCCATGCTTAGATTTAAAGCTTAAAGGGACATTCATAATTGAACCTTCAAAATATTAATGCAATTAATCATAAATGAAATTAAATCACTTTAAAATAATCAAATAAGTACAACCCATACTTCAATCTAATTAAATTGGCAATAATTTTAAAGACCCACATTAAAGTAAGCTTAACTTCCAAAAGTCAATTGAAGAAAACATTTGGGGCTTCATGGTTGGAAGGATCCATAAATAAATTCTCACATACCTTATATAACTAAGAATAAATAAGATGAAATTGATTGAAAAAGATGATACTTCCCAAGTTCCAAGCAAATCCTTCAAAGGCTCACTAGAGAGGAGTTCTTTTGAGAGAGCTTGAATAAATTCTAAGTGTATGAATGCATTTGAATGAGAGAAGAGAGGTGTATAGGATAATTTTGATATTTAAGAGGGATTAGAAATTCTAAAACTACCTTAAAAAATCACCAAAATGACAATTAAACCATTAATGAAATGATCCTCAAAAGTTGCCAAAGGGTCATCTGAAGAACCATCGCCACGGGTCGTGTGGTGGGCCACAAACCGTGCAGTGTTCCGTGGTACTTTCCTTTGCCATAATTTCAACATGGTCAACTCCACTGAAGGGTACATGATCTGTTTCAAAGCACACGGGCCCTGAGGGCTTCTGTTAAAGTGACGCAATTTCCAGAACATTAACTTTATACTGAGAACCATTCCTTAGGATGAGACCTTCATGAAACACTTTACCATGACTCGTGGGAGGTCAGAAGAGACCTACAAATGGATCATTTAGTGGCTCACGACCTGTTTGTGGTATCTTGGTGCCCTGCCTTAGCCAAAATTCTAAGTATAATCTCTGCACAAGCAACTTTATGAAAACAAACATAACTTCTCCATCCAAACTCAAGTTAAACTGGATGCATTGGAAATTTAACGCAAAGAGATTCAATTTGAAAGGTCATATACCGCCCAGTTCTTCTTGTGGTAAGAGGTATGACCCGTTAAAGTTGACCCTTCCAATAGTTCTTAAGAAAAACATAACTAACACAATTCTCTTGAACATGGCTACATAAGGGAGACTCATGATGATCATTAACCACCTAAAATGAGTTTAAAATCAGTGCACACCATATATAAAATGTTTTAAAAAGTCTGGGTCCTTACAACCTTCATATCGTATGGCTCCGGTGGAGTTGAAAAAAATTAAAGGAACAATAAAATGGCTTGCTTGATAAAGTGTTCATAAGGCCTAGTGTGTCACCATGGGGTGATCCCATATTATTTGTCACGAAGAAGGATAATTCACTTCAGATGTGTGTGAATTATCAATAATTAAATAAGGTAATCATTAAAAATAAGTATCTACTTCCAAGGATCGATGACCTATTTGATCAACTACAAGGTGCAAGCTAATTCTCTAAAATTAATCTCTGGTATGGATATCACTAATTGAGGGTGAAGGAAGATGACATCCCAAATATGACATTTAGAACTCGGTATGGTCATTTTTAATTTTTGGTTATGTCATTCGGACTAACAAATGCTCCTGCCACTTTCATGGAATTGATGAATAGGATTATCAAACCGTACTTGGATATGTTTGTGGTGGTATTCATAGATGATATATTGGTTTATTCGAAGGATGTGAAGGATCATGAAGATCATTTGAGAATTATGTTTCAAACATTTAGGGATAAACAACTATTTTCTAAGTTTAGTAAGTGTGAAGTTTTGCTAAGAGAGGTGACATTTCTTGGTCATAATATTTTGGGTGATGGTATTAGGGTTGATCCAAAGAAAATATAGGCGATAAAAAATTAGCCAAGACCATTGTCTCCATTTGATATTAGGAGCTTCTTGGGTTTGGTTGGATACTATAGGAGGTTTGTTGAGGTATTCTCCTCCATTGCTTCTCCATTTATAAGGTTAACCCAAAAGAAGGTAAAATTCCAATAGTCTGATCAATATGAAAAAAGCTTCCAATTTTTGAAGGATCGTCTTACTTCAGTTCCTATTTTGACATTGCCCAAAGGTCTGGATGGTTTTATTGTGTATTGTGATGCCTCATATATAGGCTTGACTTGTGTTTTGACGCAACATGGAAAAGTCATTTCCTATTCCTCAAGACAATTGAAAGTGCATGAAAGGACCTATTCGACACATGATCTTGAGTTGTTGGTAGTTGTGTTTGCATTGAAAACTTGGCGACACTATCTCTATGGAGTACATGTTGATATATTCACTAACCACAAGAGTTTGCAATATGTATTTAGCAAAAGAGATTTGAATCTTAGGCAAAGAAGATGGTTGAAACCTTTGAAGGATTATGACATGAGTGTGATGTATCACCCCAACAAGGCTAATGTTGTGGCCGATGCTATGAGTAGAGTTTCTATGAGAAGCTTGGTGCATATTGATAATGAAAAGGAGGAGTTGGTAAAAGAATTGCATCATTTGGATTATTTGGGTGTGAGATTCAATAACTTAAGAAATAATGGTGTGTTAGTGTCTAATAGGGCGAGATTATCTCTAATGGAGGAAGTTAAAGCAAAGTAAGACATTGACCTTACTTTGGTTGAATTAATGAACTTAGTGATGGATAAAATGATAGAGGTTTTCTCACAAGGGGGAGATAGAGTGTTACTTTACCAAGGACGATTATGTATGCCTAATATGGATGGGTTAAGAGAAACGATACTTGATGAAGCTCATAATCCAAGTACTCTATTCATCCAGGATCCACCAAGATGTATACGGATTTGAGAGAAGTGTATTGCTGGAATGACATGAAGAAAGACGTAGCAAAATATGTGATTGAATATCCTAATTGTCAATAAGTGAAGGTGGAACATCAAAGAGCTGGTGGTTTGACCCTAGATATTGAAATACCTACTTGGAAATGGGAGGATGTAAATATGGATTTCATCACAGGTTTACCAAATACTAGAAATCAATTTGACTCAATATGGGTGGTTATGGATAGAATGACAAAAACAACCTACTTTTTACCGGTGAAGACTTCTTATGGTGTTGAGGATTATGCTAAGGTTTACATCTAAGAGTTGTAAGGTTGCATGGAGTTCCATTGTCTATTATATCAGATAGAGGTACTCAATTTACCTCTTATTTTTAGAAGTCATTCCAAAAAGGCCTTGGTACGAAGGTGAAGTTAAGTACCATATTTCATCCACAAACGGGTGGACAAGCTGAAAGAACCATACAAATATTGGATGAATGTTGAGGGCTTGTGTGCTTGATTTCAAAGGAAGTTGGGATAATCACTTACCCCTTATCAAATTTGCTTATAAAAATAGCTTTCACTCAAGTATTGAAATGGTGTTATATAAAGCATTGTATGGTAAAAAGTATAGATCACCGGCAAGATGGTTTGAAGTTGGAGACATTTCATTGATTGGGCCAGATTTGGTACTCGATGCTATAGAGAAGATAAAAGTTATAAGGGAAAGGTTGAAGGCTGCCCAAAGTCGTCAAAAGTCATATTTTGATATTTGAAGAATAGAACTAGAGTTTGATGAAGGTGATTTATTTAAAAGTTTCACCAATGAAAGGAGTAATGCATTTTGGAAAGAAAGGCAAACTGAGTCCTAGATATATAGGACTTTATAAGATAGTAAAGAGAATTGGGAAAGTATCTTATGAGTTAGATTTGACTATGGAGTTAGCTATGGTTCATTAGATGTTTCATGTATTAATGTTTAGGAAATACTTAGGTAATCTTAATTCTATCATTCCATTGAAGGATATGACTAATTAGGAAGATCTGACTTATGAGGAAGTACCAATTGAGATTTTGGACCGGTAACTGAAGAGGTTGAGAAATAAAAAGGTTGCATCCATCAAAGTGTTATGGAGAAACCAACAAGTTGAAAGTGCTACTTGCCCTTATCTCTTTCTTTCTATTCAAGCCTAAGGTACTTAATATGATCTATTCTTTCAAAACTCTCTCGAATGCGTATCTCTTGATAAGTTGCATGCATGCATAATCATGAAACTATTTTTAAATGATATTTGATGCATAAGTTTGATAATTTTATGAGAATGATGATTAAGTTGAATTTTTGCATATATGCTATGCTGATTGTTATATTTCTACTCTATTCAAGCGTATTTTTGTCTTACTTGAGGATGGATGATCTCAAGGGGGAGATATTGTGACACCCCTCATGTTTATAGGCTTGGAAAACTGAAAGACAATAATTTTGGTACTGGTTTGATCCTACGAGCCAATCTACAGCTCGTAGAAGGAACCACGGGTCTTAGTTATGTTTGTGGAATGTGCCTAGTAAAAATAAAAATATTGAAAGTTTGGAAGTTGACTTACATGTTACCAAGATGGACTGTATAAGAAACCATGACCCGTTAAAAAGGGTTCTTAGAAAGGGACCCTGTAGGGTCTAAAATTTTCTAAGTCTGGAACACTTCTACGGAAGAACTTATGGCTCGTAAGTGGAATTATGAATCGTGCTGCTTGTTTGTGGATTTCAAGCTGCAAATTCTAGAAACTCAACTTTTCTGACATGAAGTTGTATGAGATGAGGTACAAACCATAGGATGAATCAAGATCCATAGAAAGGGTTTCATGGACGGTCTCGATAGTTTAAAAAAAAGGATGTTTTTGACATTTCCAATTCATCAATGTCATGCCCCAAGCCAACGACCTAGATATGACACGGTGAATTAGAACCAAAAGGGGATCCCAAACAAACATCTGAGAATACATGGCGCATCCTTGGTTTCACGGAAGCTTAATTAAATGACAAACAAGCAACATATAATTTCTAAGGAGAGAATGGGACTCTGGACTCACACTATGGGAAACTTATGGGAAGAGGATTAGCATGGAGTCATATAGCAATTATGTCTAGGGGGGTAAGTATGACTCATATTCTTGGGGAAATTAGGGGCTTAAGACTTCCATCTCACCCATACAACAAGCATTCAACACATAAGAGGGAATAAGGGACTAAGGGAAGCTTTCATAATACATAGCATAACAAGAGTCAGGCTCATCACATACATAACCATTATCACATCCAACAACACCTCTAGTCATGAATGGAATGTGGGACAAGACATCTCCTGGGTTCACCTTCAAAATATAGTATCCAAAATTATACAAGTCTAATTAATGCTTGAAAGTAAATGGATATTATCCTCGAAATGGAGGACTCAAAAATAGCAATCTTTAACTGGTATGCTTAGCCACATGGAGGATGATGATGAATGGGAGCTCCAGTTTTGACATGGTCAGATCATGTAGGAAAAAAGTATGCGTTAGTACTTGGAATGTACTAAGTATACGGGGTTCCATGCAACAAAAAACATAAGCCATAATTAAGCAATATCCATAATCATAATCCAATGGACATAAGCTCAACATGTCATGGATGCTCAATGGATTAGTCAAAATATGCATGAGGAATTATCAAATCATATAACATATCATACTTCGATGGGAAGGGACTATAATGGCGTGTAAGAGCAAGAAAGATTCTACTTGGAATTCTTATGTTCACTCCACACCAAACATGGAGTGGTCTAGTTTGCAAAGGTAGACCAACCTATCACCTTACGAGACCTCCCCAATTTGAAAAGTGCTTCATAAACACCTTATGCGAACACCTCCCTTTTTGGTTAACATATGATAAGAACCTTATGGGAGCACCACCCCTTTTCAGAATTCAATTAACATGCACCGTACGGGAACACCATCATTTTTGGTTACTCATACAACTTAAGCTATATGGATCCATTAGCTAATTCACAACCTATGGTGGCAACATAGTTATGAGATGATGGTTATCTACCAAGGTCCTCTCGGTGCTAGGTCTTAATCCCAAGGAATATTCAAATGACACTTATAACCATAAAATCATAATTTCGACATATAGTAGCTCTTTCAAAACCAAAGCTTCATATCATCAAAATAGGGCTTCATAACTTTTATAAATTTAACAATCTTTCATTTCCCATATCATGCATAATATCCCTTTCAAATTCATATCATTCATACTTTGCATAACCTTGCCATAAGACCCTCAACATCAAAGAAGCTTGACATACAACTTTAATAAAATCATGGTGGGTACACATACATAGGTTTAAAATCATGCAATTCAAAGGTAAACGATTTAAGCAGAGTAAAATGGAAATACATGAACATTATTAAAAATAACCCACTAATAGCATAACAATATTTAGCTAGGATATTATCAAACCCCCATAAAAATCCATCAATTTCATATTGCTTTTCAATGCGTAATCATGTACAAAGGTAAAACATCATAAACTTCTTCATAGTATTATCATATATAAGAGTTCACAAAAACATCCTTAAATATCCATAAATTTCATGTTGTTGAAGAGAAAGAATGGTTGACTTGTGGAGGGAAGGTTTCCACAAGCAAACCCACATACCTTGGTGATAGGAGATTGTAACAATATGAAAATTTTTGAAATCACCTTATGGTTGTCCTTATATGATGTACTAATGGTCATTTTTAAGTTTTGGTATCCACGGATTGAGTTTAAGTGGCCTAACACAAAACGGGCTAGTTGGTGGCCTAGAGGGACAGTTTTGGCAGAGTACTTAAAACAATCACAACTTTTGGTGTGGGTTGAAACATGTGGGTTACTACATATCAAATTGAATCAATTTGAGTTATATTCTCAATGCAACTGGTTTCACTTGATTCAGAGTTCGTATGAGGGAGATATGGCCCAAATAGTGAGACTGTCTGAAATTCAAAAGACATTGGAGATAGGCTCAGAAAAGTGCCCAAGGACAAGCCCACGGTCCGTGAAACTTGTCACGGTCCATGAGGGGTGTCATGAGGTGTTCCAGTGAGCTAGGGGTGTCCAGGAACCACCCCATAAGACAAGTGTGGAGTGACGGACCCTTGAACGGTCCGTGTGATCTTAGACGGCCAGTGTGCTGTCCCGTCAAGTGGGACAGTGGCTTGACCAAGCCATGGATGAGTCTAGGAGTCTAAGTTTAGGTTCACGGGAACCTTACACGTCTATTCGACCTCCAAATAGTCCATCAAAATGCTCTTCAAGTGTTCCAGAAAGTCCTCCGAGAGTTCGCACTGAAAATTTGGCTAAGTATGGTGAGATGGAAGGTTGAACGGCTTGTGAACAGTGTGACGTGCACTGTAAAAGCCGTTTGACTCTGCTTAGTCTCGGAAATTTGTATTTTATTAACGGTATTTTCGTGATTTAACATTTCCTTAAGCCCCTTTTTTGTACCCTAAGGTCTCCTAAACCCCTAAAACATTACCCAAACCGTCATTCATCCACTCAAACTCTCCTACACTCTTTTGTGAAATTCTAAGACTCTCTTGGCCTCCATTGAAGTAAGCTTGGAAAATTCGGAGAAGAAGACCTTGACTAAGTTTGACCTTGCTAATTGTTGGTGGAATTAAGGTATGTGGGACTTGATTCAAGGATC
>JBCEWC010017196.1:0-12653 GCA_038996855.1 Solanum aculeatissimum
TGTCCAGCAGTTTAGGAACTTAAAGTACTTAATGGGGTTAGAGTTTCTAACTTGCATTTCCATCAGAAGAGGGCAATGTTCAGATCCCACAGAGGAAAGGTGGTTGATACTAGTATGTGGAATACATTCCAGCCACTTGTCATTAACCATTCCCTTATCCAACCTCTTCCATATAGTAGCTCCAGGTCCTCTCCTATTAGACCAGGTGAAATTTTGCCCTGAGAATCCCAAATCCTGTAATCCACAATATTCTATGATCCCAATAAAGGGGATTAGGGTTTGATTTAGGGGGGTTAGGAGACCTTAAAAAGGCTAAAAGGGGAATAGGATCTAATTAAATTATGAATTAACCATTAATGAAAATGAGGGGATCACTGAACACAGTGCACCACGGAAGGCACCCAGTGGCCATCCAGAGGCTCACGGACCGTGAGCCTGTCCGTGAGACCTCACTTAGTCTTTGCTTCGATTTAAACTCTCAGGGAACTTTCTGGACCAAACCACGAGGGGCCTCACAGACCATGTAGTTGCACATGGACCATGTACTTGTCCGTGGAGCATCACCTTATCTAGATTCCAACCCCAAACCTTGACAACATAACTGGATCACCCCACGAGACCCTTCACGGTCCGTGAAGGTTCACACGGAACGTGAGGTGGTCTGTGGGACCATACTTGGTCAATGTATTGGTCCCTAACCCCTAGGAGCACACTGGAGCAATCCACAAACACCCTGATGGACCGTGGACCACCAAGCAGTCCGTTGTGCCACCCTTAGACCCTATTCCGGAACTCTTTTCCAACATACTTCTAATTATGGGTAGTCTCACTTCTAGAGCTATAACTTTAACATCCAAACTCTGAATTAAGTGAAACTAGTTGTGTTGCAAAGATAACTCAAAGAGATTCGATTTGATATATAATATCCTACACAGTTCATTATGTACAAAAAGATATGACTTCTCAAATTCAGTACTAACGATTCCCTTGAATCCGACCACTTAAATACAACCCATGGCAACCAAAATTTAACCATGACCAGTTCAACACTAACCTTGACCAACCATTACTAAGTTCGAAAATTTTTGGATCATTACATCACCTCCCCCTTGGGAACATTCTTCCTTGAATGAGCTAAAGCTACGACTTGAGGACAATAATCAAACAAAAGAACTTTTAACCACAACACATAATGGATCATGCATCATTTCAAAAGTCTTTCAAAACTCATGTCAAAACATCATATTAAGTATGGTCCTAGGATTAATTAAAATGGCCCTAGGATTAATTAAAATTAAAATTAAGCCATTAATGAAGCAAGGAAGAAGAACTGGAAACAGTCGTCGGCGGTGCACTACACGGACCGTGTAGTGACTCACGGTCCGTGTGTCCCTTCTGTAAAGCCATACTTGGAACAACAAATGATAATTCCTAGGGGGAGATCTCTGGACCTCCACACGGACAGGCCTCACGATCCGTGAGGCCCACAGCCAGTCCATGGAGCTTCACTTGGCTCCGGGCCTCGGCACAAATCCTGGAAACTTACTGGAACCCCACACGGACAGGCTCACGAGCCGTGCGTCCTCACACGGACCGTGAGCTGGTACGTGAAGCCTTACTTGGCTCAGAGTCCTGGTCCATAGCCCATGCTGCTCACTAGAACACTCTATGGACCGAGCTCACAGGTTGTGAGCCTCCAAATGGTCTGTGGACCCTCTCGTGGTCCGCTGCCTTAAGACAAAATTCTTCTTCCCTTTTCCAGAATGTTTTCCCTGCACAGGCAACCCCACTGTGAAGGCCATAACTTCAACATTCAAACTTCTAATTGAGTGAAACCAAGTGCGTTGAGAAGATAACTCAAAGAGCTCCAATTTGATAGTTCGTGGACCACACAATTTATCTCGTACCAAGAGATATGGCCATTTAAATTTAGTACTTTCACAAGACATTGAGCAAAATTTAACTAACATGATTTCTTCCAAGACGGTCATGCAAGAGATACTCGAGGAACACAAAAACTAAGCAAGACAACCTCAAATCATCCCTCAACCAGTAAGGCAAGATTCGTAAATTTTTGAGTCGTTACACTGGCTCACCCTCAAAGTAAAGACATAAATATCATAACAAAAAATATAGGTAGAAGGTGACTTGTCTTTGGATGATAGGAGTCAGCACAAACAACTATTGTCAATGAAGCTAGGTTTCAAAAGGTGGAATATGATAGTACGTTTGAAACTTCAAACCATGTTGGATTATCTAGGCAAAAGAGTATGCATTAGTACGTTTGAATGTACTAAGTATGCTGCCATGCAATGCATATAAACATGAATAATTTGTAAGTCAATGTTAGATGGAAAGGGCACATATATAGAAAGAATATAATATCAATATGTCATGAAATCCGTGATGCATCAATACTATAGTAAACATAACATAGCAGGGATGGGACCTCAACCGAAATAAGACCAAGTGACCAATAACTTGGAACTCTGTCATCTACCGCACAATAGATAAAGAGGTAACCTACTTGTCAATGGTAGATCCATACATAATCATCCTAAAAAGGGGTATAGATGAACCTATGTTAGGCACACAGTTTATGGGAAAGAAGTAAGGACTCCTAGGGATTGCGCTCCTTGCCTCCAATCCACTCGGTTCTAAGTCATAGTCCCACAAGAATACATATACATATATGTGCTTTTAAAAGAGGATAAGTCTTTCAATTCATTTTAATGCATACTTTGGCCTAAAGGCCAAACATACTTCATAATCATGCATAATTGGGCTAGCAAGTCAAATCATAATTCATGTCATACTTTCATGCTTAGGAATAACTAAATCATACTCATATATATTGGTGTAAACATCCATGATTTCTCAAAGAGTCATAACGTATACATTTATGTGATAACTTGCTTGCCATACCCAACATTTCTTAAAAATATAGTCATAAACATCATTGGGCCTTAGCCTACATCATAAGCTTCATAAAATAAATGTTCATGCATGAAAGTATTATGAATGATGAGAGAATAGCATGGGTAATAGAGATTCACATTTAAAACATCATAATAAGAAAGATTCATACTTAAATCACAAGGAAATCCATATTTAAAACATGATTTAAACTACCCATGCATAGATTTAAGGATTAAAGGGACATGCATAGTTGAACCTTCATAAAATCAATGCACTTTATCAAATTAGGCCTTAAATCACTTTAAAATAAACAACTAAATTCAACCCATATTTCAATTAATCAAATCAGCAATAATTTTAAACACCCACATTCAAAGGAAGATTGAAATTCATAAATTAAATAGTAAAAGTCTTTGGGATATTTATGGTTGAAAGAGGACCATGAATCAATCTCACATACCTTAGATGTCTAGAAGAAATGAGAAAAAATTAATTTGAGAAGAAGGCCCTCCTTGAATCCCTAATTGAATCTTCAATCCCAAGACTTTTAGAGAGTGTTTTAGGATTTGAATATGAGAGTTTGAATGAACAATGAGAGTGAATGAATGAATAAAATCTGATTTAAGGGCTTAGGATAGGTATGAAGGTCCTAAAATACCTTTAGAATAACTCAAAATTACAAAAAGACCATTAATGAAATGAGTCTTAAAAAGTGTCTAGGGGTCCCGTCAAGGAGCCACACTACTCATGTAAAGTTACATAGCTCATGTGAATGGACCGTGAGAGGAACCTCAAAAAAGTTTTAGGTCAAGGGTATTTCCACTAAAGTTGTAATGGTCCTTGTGATGCATTACTGACTATATGAGTGTATGTATGAAGGCACCAAGTTCCGAGACGGTAATTCTATACTTATTATAAAATTTTTGGAAGAGATATTCATGAGACACCTCACCATGGATTGTGGTAGGTCACATGAGTAACCCTCATGGTCCGTGTGAGTCTACACGACCCGTGTAGGGCATCCTGGTGGCCTGCTTAGCCAATTTCTTAGCTTAAAGGCTAGGGCATTCGCCAAGGGCCCTTTCTACGACCAGTGGTGTGCCACAAGGCTCATGTGAGGTTCCTTGGAGGGCCACTAAGCCTAAAATCCTTTCTTGAGCGACACACCAAGCCATACACAAGGACTCTATAGGATACAAACTTCCAAACACTTTTTTTTAAGCATTAAAAGGTCTCATAAAGTCTGGATCCTTACAATTTTGAAGCCTCAAGAGGTGAATAAGAAGTTCTCAAGACATGGCTACGCTCATAATTTATCATGTAGCTTCTAATCACTGTCTAAAAGCATCACCAATTGTGCTCACGTCAAAGAAGATACTGTACACATAAGATTAGGACACAATTACCAAGAATCTCTTCAACTCTCACTCTCCTAATTGAGAAATAGCATGTAAGCTTCAACCTATAGGCTTGCCCTTATTCTCAATTAGAGTTCACTTGATTTCATCTAGACTTGTTTTCCAAAGGAATTAATTTAGGGTTGTAATGTACGTTTAAGGATTGGTAGGATAACACATGGATAATAGTGGCTCATCCCTCCTTGAAAAGATAACATATGGATAATAGTGGCCCATCCCTCCTTGAACTCTGTACATAATTTCCATGCTCATGAATTATTTGATTCTCATTCTTTTCTTCTCTAATTTACACATTTTTGCTTTTGATTTTCCATCCTAGATATCCCCCTTTTTGCAATAACCTTTCAACAATTTTAGAGGGTCCTCTTTTCCAACACGTTCTTTTTTAATTCATCATTTTCAACTTTTTAGATCTTTTATTCTTTTTCTCATCATTCAAGGAATCCTCTCCTTTATTTCTTTTTTTCTTTTTCTTTCCTCAACTCTTACGTGGGAGACACTCCTCTTCAACCAACACCCCCAACTTTAGCCTTTGGCCATTGCTTTCGCTAACTTTAGCTCAAGGAGGGAATGTTAAGGAAGAAAAGGAATTGTCTTTCATAAAAAAAGTCAAGGCTACATGGCTGCCAAAGAAAGGTTCAAGGCTAAAAAATGGTTCACTAAGGGATCAGTTAAATGTCATTGGAGGTTTATATGGTCAAGGTGGACTTAAAACAAATCAAAGAAGGCCTAAGGTCCTTTCCTTATCCAGAATCAACAAATCACTCCTTAAAACAAATTGAACAAGTTCTAGATGTTGAAACATGCCTTTCAACTAAATTCCTGATTAACATTGACAAAGCGGATTTGCATTCAAATAGTGGCAACACACACTCACAACTTACGACCATCACATATCCAATCTCAACACTCAGATAGTAAACTAAATATATAAAATTCATGCATGGATTGATCCTTCAAGAGAAAGAGTAATCAATGAGTTAAACATGTTCCTCGTTGATGGCACTATCCGAATCAAATATATAGACTATCAATACTCAAATTGCTAAGGACTAGGGATAGGATAAACACATTTGAAAGACTTTTTACATATGCACGCGGTTTGCCACAAATATCAAGGACATCATTCCCAATCATTCATCCATCAAAAACAAAATGAAAGGAAATAAAAAGGAACTACTAATCTATTACAACCAAAAAATAAAAGATTATTTACAAACAAAACTTAAGGATTGACTTTATTACATATCAAAATCAATTATTCCAACTCAATAGGTAACATGGATGGGGGGGGTAACATGAATACCCCCCCCCCCCCCCCCCCCCCGCCAACAAAAATAACATTTCCCTCAATATAGAAGAACATAACAATATAGCACAAAATGAATGAGTGAGTTAAAGGATCCCCCTGAATCACTTTGCATTGCTCTATGGTTGGAACTGAATGAAACTCTTCTAGAATGGACCTCTTGGCGTTGCTACAGGGATGACTGTATATATCTTAGTGAACTTTACTTTACTACTTGCCTTGTTCTTTGCTCTCCTGGCTTCAAATTGGTTAGGCAAGGTCTTCTCTCTAGCCTTTTCAGCCGTTGTTTGGTGAGAATTCCCTTTGGCCTTACACTTTTTCTTGGAAACATTACCCTTAACCTTCTTGTACATGTGAGGTTATATGTTTTTCCTTGAGTTAGCCATGGAGATTTCCTTTTGTGGTGGCCATGTGTAGTTGTAGACCACATTTTTAACTCACTCAAGGTTCTCAAAATGGTCAATATACCTAGGGAAAAGATCACCTATTTTCTTCCCAAATCACATTACACCCTTCATCATTGAAGGATTCAACTGTACCTGACCTTTCAAGAAAAGCTAGCCAAGATGTCTCGACCCGGATAGGGGCCTAGATGTGACATGGCGAAGGAGAACCCGAAAGTCCTCGATCAAGCCATCATAACATCATTACACAAATCATCGGTTCAGAAGCGCGGTAGCTAAACACATAACACATAAGCTCTAAGGGAATTGGGGCTTGGGACTCAAGCTATGGGGATGTTGTCGGGAATGGGATAAACATGGATTCACATAGCATATAAAGATTATCTCTAAGGGAATGGGTAAGTAGGAATAAAGCTATGGGGGCACACCGGGATTATGGGACTTGCCACATAAGCACATAGTCAATTACAATTCCCCACATTCAAGTCATAAGCAAAATTAATAACATTTCTCATAATCAAGGCTCAAAAGCATAACTTTCATAAACATAATATTCAACATTACCAGTCAACGTACAAGAGTTTACATTTTGTCCAACAAGCCTCTACATAGAAAAAGTGGGCCTCAACATAGTTTGAGGCTCACCCTCAATACATAAGTAAAGTAAATGATATAATACAACTAGGTAGATAGAAGGTGGCTATTGCCCTTGAACAAAAGGGCTCACCACAAACAAAGTTCTTCAAGATAATCAAGCATCATCCGGTAGAGTGTAGAAGTCATCTATGGTCCCAACATGGTTAGAACATGTAGACAAAGAATATGGGTTAGCACATAATATGTACCAAGTATGCGGGCATGCAGTGCATATGACAAGATAGTATGACCAAGAAACATGACAAGGGGACAAGTGGTACGAAAGGAATACATATAGCCAAAGAGTGATATAACAAGATGTTATCCCATGATACATGAGATGCAATCCTATGATCATAATATAGCGGGGATATAACCTCAACTGGCAACAGAGGAGACCCGAGCGAGCTACCACCCGGATCTAGACTACTTGCCAAGTAGATCCCTAACCACCCTTAAACAAGGGGAAACATACAACTCATCCCATCTAGGGAGAAATCGCATGTTGGCACATGGTTTGATGAAAGGAGTATGGACCCTGTGGAGATAGTCCACCCCGACATCAAGCCCTCGGTACTAAGTCTCATCCCACGGGGAAACATATATATACATGCAAACTTACATTCTTTTCAAATCATGCATCATTAGTTAAACAAAAACCATTGATCAAAATCATGCATATGATTAGGCCAAAGGCCATGAAAAGTTTCAAAAATCATTTTCATGATCATTCCATATCAATGCAGTAAGAGTAGCCCATCTACATAACTTATCATATCAAGCCTTCAAAACATGTCAAAATGGTGCAAGCACCCAAAATGCTCAAAGAGCCATAGCAAGAGACTATGTGATCATAAGCCTTAACATATCATATCAAAACAAGAGTTTCATCATAACAATCTTCAATGCATATGCCATGAATTAAGAACAAGTACATGGGTAATGGAATTCAAACTGTAATTCACAATTTAAAAGGTAATTCAACATAAATCATTAGAAATTCCATATTTAAAGCATAATGCAAATTACATGCATAATTAAATCATAAAGGGACATGCTTATTGATCCTTCAAGAGTTTCCATGAACATTCATAAATTTCAAACTTAAATCATGATTAAATCACCTAAAATCTACAGCACATAACCCCAATCAACTAAATACTTCAAATTTTAGAGAACCCATAACTTAAAGAAACTTAAAATAAAAATTTAAAGAGTAGGGTTCTTGGGTCTTCAAGGATGAAAGGAAATCCTTGAATCAAAACCCACATACCTTACAATAACTAGAGGAATTGAAGAGTCAAGCAAGCAAGGATTGTTTTCCCCAAATTTCTTCAAGCTTCAAAAATGGAGGTCAAGAGAGTTTAGGAATTTTCAAATAGAGTTAAGGAGACTTAGAATAGATTAAAAGGGTTAGTGTTAGGTTAAGGGGGTTTAGGGGACCTTAGAAATACTAAAAGGGGTCTAGGGATTAATTAAATTATGAATTAACCATTAATGAAATGAACAATTAACTAAAAAATAGTGTCATACGTTAAACAACAGGTTTTCATCCAGTGGTATAGGAACCGTGTACCTATCTGTGAACCATGCCTTAGTCTCGTGTTTGGCTCGAACTCTCCGGGACTTTCTGGATCACTTCACGGAGGGGTTCACGGGCCATGTGGCTTCACACGGATAGTGTACTGGTTCGTAGAGCCACACTTTGCCCAGAAACCAGCCCAAACCTTGCCCAACTCTCTTCCGCACTTGACGGACCACCAAACGGACTGTTTGGAGTCTCACGAATCGTGGGGTGGGGACTTCACTTGGTCTAGGGGTTGGACCCTGACCACCCTGAGCTCACTGGATCACCACACGGACCCCCACATGGACCATGGACCCTCATACGTCGTACCTTTTGGGTTGTTACATCATCTCCCCCTTGGGAACATTCGTCCTCGAATGAGCGAAGACTACTGCTTGAGGAAATCAATCACAAAATAAGAGACATGCTAACCATAACTTAAGAGATCATGCATCATATCAAAAGTCTTTCAATATACCATTTAAATCATTTTTTGTGCTCATGAATGCATGCAATGTCATGAAACTCAAGAAACAAAGAATTAGGACAAATAAAGGATAGAACCTAGTACCTTAGGCTTGAGTAGATTGGAAGAAATAAGGATATCGCTCCATCATGTCCAACTCCGCTTCCCACATTGCACTCTCCACCTCTTGATTCCTCCAAAGTACCTTAACCGAAGCTACCTCCTTATTGCGAAGCCGCTTCACTTGTCTATCCAAAATCTCAAACGGTACCTCCTCATAAGTCAAGTTCTCTTCAATCATCACACCCTCCAAAGGTGTAATTGCCTTAGGGTCACCAACCAACTTCCTCAACATAGATACATGAAAACCTGGATGAATACAGATCATTTCCAAAGGCAAGTCCAACCTATAAGCTACATTGCCTATACGCTCTACAATCTCATAAGGTCCGACGTACCTTGGGCTCAAGTTTCCCTTTTTGCCAAATCGCATTATACTCTTCATGGGGGACACCTTCATATATACCCAATCACCAACTTGAAATTCAAGGTTCCTCTTTCTCACATCCGAATAAGAATTTTGACGACTTTAGGCTATCTTCAACCATTCCCGAATAAACATCACCTTTTCAATAGCCTCAACAACCAAATCCGAGCCTATCAAGGCTTCCTCACCAATTTCAAACCAACCAATTGGAGACCTACATCTCCTACCATACAAAGCCTCAAAAGGAGCCATACCGACGCTAGCATGGAAACTATTGTTGTAAGCAAACTCGATGAGAGGTAGGTGATCATTCCAATTTCCCTTAAACTCCAACACACAATCCCTTAACATATCCTCCAAGGTTTGAATTATCCTCTCGGCTTGCCCATCGGTTTGAGGATGAAATGCGGTGCTCAACTTGACCTCAGTACCAAGTCCCTTTTGAAAGGACCTCCAAAAATGAGAAGTAAATTGGGTACCATGATCCGATATGATCGACCTTGGCACACCATGAAACCTCACCAATTCTCGAATATATACCTTAGCATACTCTTCAGCACTATAGGTAGTCTTAACCGGTAGGAAGTGATCCGACTTGGTCATCCTATCAATCACAACCCATATGGAATCAAATTGTCTCCTAGAATGGGGTAACCCAACAACAAAGTCCATATTCACATCTTCCCACTTCTAAGTAGGAATTTCAATGTCTTGTGTCAAGCCACCAGGCCTTTGATGTTCTACCTTTACTTGTTGGAAATTAGGATATTCTGATTCAAATCTTGCTATATCTTTTTTCATACCATGCCACCAATATAACTTTTTCAAATCTCGGTGTATTTTGGTAGATCTCAGATGAATAGAATATTGTAAATTGTGAGCCTCTTTCATGATGACTTCCCTCAAGCCATCCACATCCGGAACATATAGACGATCTTGATACCGAAGCACACCATCTCTCCCTTGGGAGAAAACCTCAACCTTACCATCGGCAACCAACTTCTTCAATTCCACCAATGAAGGATCTAAATCTTGCTTAGCTTTAACATCAACTACCAAAGAGGATTCGGATCCACCTTGCACAAAGATTCCACCATTATCGGATTTGGTCAATCTCACACCCAATCTAACCAACCGATGCACCTCCTTTTCTATCTCCTTCTTTTCCTCATCCACATGTGTTACACTCCCCATAGAAAGTCTACTAAGAGCATCTGCAGTAATATTGCCTTACCGGGAAAATATAAGACACTCATATCATAATCTTTAAGAAGTTCCAACCATCTCCTTTGCCTCAAATTAAGATCCCTTTGGGTGAACACATATTGTAAGCTCTTGTGATCGATGAATACATCTACATGCACCCCATACAAATAATGGCGCCAAATTTTCAAAGTAAACACTATCGTCGCTAATTAAAGATCATGAGTCAGATAATTTTGCTCATGCACCTTTAATTGTCGGGAAGCATAAGCTATCACCTTACCATGTTGCATAAGTAGACAACCCAAACCAATATGTGATGCATCACAACAAGCCACAAACCCATCTAAACTATTAGGCAAGGTCAAGATCGGAGCCGAAGTAAGTCGATCCGTCAAAATTTGGAAGTTTTTCTCACATTCATTTGTCCACACAAACTTGGCTTACTTTTGAATCAATTTGGTCAATGGAGACGCTATAGATGAAAACCCCTTAACAAACCTTCTATAATAGCCGGCCAAACCGAGGAAACTTCTAATATCCAAAGGAGTCAATAGTCTAGGCCTATCCCTCACTGCTTTGGTTTTCTTACGATCAACCTTGATGCCGTCACCAAACACCACATGACCAAGGAAGTAAACTTCTCCCAACCAAAACTCACACTTGCTAAATTTGGCATACAATTTCTTTTCTCTCAAACTTTGGAGAGCCAACCTCAAATGACCCATATTCTCTTGTTCACTATAGGAGTAGATCAAAATATCATCAACAAAGACCACCACAAAATTATCAAGGTACGGATTGAACACTCGATTCATAAGATCCATAAATACCGCTGGAGCATTAGTCAACCAGAAGACATCTCCACAAATTCAAAATGTCCAAAACGGGTCTGAAGAGCCATTTTCGGAATATCACACTCCCTCACCTTCAATTGGTAATAACCCGAATGAATATTTATCTTAGAGAAATGAGTATCTCCTTGAAGTTGATCAAACAAATCATCAATCCTAGGCAACAGGTACCTATTCTTAATGGTCACCTTGTTCAATTGCCTATAACCAATACACATCCGGAGAGATCCATCCTTCTTCCTCACAAACAACACTGAAGCACCCCAAGGTGAAATGCTTGGTCTAATATACCCTTTTTTCTACAAATCTTTCAATTGGTCCTTCAACTCTTTTAATTCCGTCGGGGCCATACGATAAGGAGGGAAAGAAATAGGTTGAGTATCCGAAATAAGGTCTATACCAAAATCCACTTCTGTATCAGGAGGGATACCGGGCAAATGCTCGGGAAACACATCGGGAAACTCGTTTACCACCAGAATCGATTCAATCCTAGGTGACTCACCCTCTAGAACCGATTCGGCAGCGTACTTCGAACAGTCATAATTTTTGATGTGGGATTCACCATGTGAGCTACCACATATCAAATTTAAGCTCTTTGAGTTAGCTTTGAAACACAAGTCATTTCACTCAATTTGGAATTCAAGTGAGAGATGTATGGTCCAAACAGTGAGACTATCTGAAATTCGGAAGCCATTAGAGATAGGCTCAAAAGAGTTGCCAAGGACACTGACACGGACAGTGAAACTTTATACGGTACATATAGTGCCTCGTGGGATGTCACAGTGTGTTTGAGGTTTCCTATAACCACCCTTAAGCCAAGTCTAACTCAACGAGACCTTGGACGGTCCGTTTGGAGATAGATGGTTCGTCCACTATCCCGTGAAGGTGGACAGTGGCTAGGCCAAGGATTGGCCATGATTTTGAGGCCAAGTGTGGTTAGACGGTGCCTTTCACAACCAGTCATAAGTTGAACGGACCGTTTATTGGTTCGTGAAGTGTAATAGAAAGTCCTCCGAGAGTTTGTGTGGAGATTTGGCTAAGTGCCACTGGACGGTCAAGTTGACGAGCCGTGTGCCAGTAAATGGCACTGTAGCTGCCATTTAGGCACTGTGTCTAGTTAAAAGTTCCGTTTATTAATGGTATTTTCGTGATTTAACATTTCCCTAAGCCCCCTTTTGGTCCCCTATGGTATCTTAAACCCCTAAAACATTCCCTAAACCCTATTTCATCCATTAGAACTCTCCTATATATTCTCTCAAGATCCTAAGCCTCTCTTGACCTCCATTAAAGCTAGCTTGTAGAATTTGGGGAAAAAGACTTGATTAGGTTTGATCTTGTGGACTAGTTGCTTGAATTAAGGTATGTGGGACTTGATTCAAGGATCCCCTTT
>JBCEWC010017197.1:0-12652 GCA_038996855.1 Solanum aculeatissimum
GAGAAAATAAAGGTTTTGAGGTGTATGAGGAGAAGTGTATCAGTATAGAGCGAAAAATATGAAAAAGTGAGATTTTCATAATTTTTATATTTGGTAGGGAATATTTGAAAATATTATAACATAAGACGTATATTTTGGTAATTATTCCTTTTCTTTTTGGCTATGCAGCTGCAGGCCGCTCAATTTTTTTAAAAAAAATATTTTTATATTTTAATTCTAAAATAAATATTTGCAAGATAATATTATATGGTGTTGTTATCCAAGTCTCAAATTTGAATTAAATTATCCCAATAATTAATAGTACTTACTAAGCATGACTATCCAATACTTGTTAGGGAGCGCCTTGTCTTTAGTGGGGCTCTACCTGGCGCAAATCTAAAATAGTTGAACTTCATGAGTATTATACATCGAGTGAAAACAAAACAAAAATTAATGTCATTACATATGAAATTTTCGTATTTACATTGTTGGCTTCAATACAATCTAGTTAGGTGTTGTTTGGTTGACATTAATACAAGTTTGATAACTCATACTTCAAGTTTAGCATCAAGTAGAGATATAATTGTAGCTTTGGTTATTAGAGCTTACAAAGTAATTTTATTTAAATATTTATAAATATAATGCTTTTAACTTTATATTTGCATTTTACTACTTGAGACTTGGCAATATGAATGGATAATGAATTAATTATATAGACTTTGAGATCCACTCTTCCTCTTGTGATTCTTAGAACTCTACTATATTTATATTTATCTACTTTTTTAATTAAAGATTATTTATCAGCATAATCACGCTCAAGCCTTGTGCAACGTACTTGGGCAGTTGGGCTTCACTCAAAAAACTGATTATACTTTAACGGTATCGATGCACCTTTACCATTAAGACTATTTCATAGAGAGGATAAATTTAGACATCGATTTTTGAAAGACTTTAATATAGAACTACGATTGAATTTAATTTTGAAAGACTTTAATTAAAATTGAGTATAGTGGTCATAACAACATAAAGACATCAATTGCGCGCAATGTCCTCCATATTAGAACTGTCATACATAACTCGAGACATCTTGGCCAAAACCCAAAACCAAAGAGGATACGTACATTCTAAAAGAGCTTACAACTTGATGTTCTCTTGCAATTAAACTTCCACTTGAGTGGGGATTAAAAACATAAATACGAACAGGTAAGTATTCAGAGAAATTCTCTTTACGGAAGACAAGTAATGATCGAGAAAATGGTGAACTTGAAAAAAAATTAAATGGCAACAGTTATATCTCAATGGTAGCACCAATTACCAAGCTTCACAGTGATATAATTCAACAAAGGGGAACGGAATTAGTAATAGATAAAACAGCTGCAAAAAAATCCATATCTTGGTCTATCATAATGTATGAATAAAACATAGGCAAAGAACCAGATTCAAAATTTTTAGATGTCACAACAAAACTCAACTTAAACAATGTGATGCTCTAAAGACTACCACCATATTCAATCACATAACTTAGATTGAAGAAACACGTCTAAGCTCCAGGAACCTCAGCCTCTGCCTCTGCTAATGTCTCATCAGCTGGCCTATCCAACTTCACACCAACATCTTCTGAATAGTCACCATGAACCTACAACAAGAACTCTCAAATCAATAACTCAACATTTGCTGACATACAAAATGAATGCCACAGTAAACCACACAATGCATATTGTCTAACGCATATGATGATCAGATAGATTAATCTACCTCCATCAGCTTGCCAAGATCAAATTTAGGGGCCTTGAGGATCTTGACCTTCCGAATATAAACATTTTGTAGGGGGAAGATGCTGGAAGTTGCTTTCTCAATCTCCCTGCCAATTGATTCAGGGATGAATTTGGCAACCAACTCCTTCAAGTCACAGGAACTCGCTTGGTTCCTCATGATCTCAACCATCTTTCTACGGATCTAACATAATATAAGAGACATTCTTGTCAGTAACCAAAAATGAAATTTATGATTGATGACAACAATAAAGCATATATATCTCAGAAAAAATGCAGACAAAGCAGAAATTCTAAACCTGGCGGATCTGGCTGCTTTGAGCGTAACATGTACGCTTCTGCTGGTTGGGACGCTTCTTTGTAAAAGCAATGCAGAACATCCTGAGAGTATAGCTGTCAGTAGTTTTGACATCCACATGGGCCTCAATCAAAGTCTGCCACTTGCGAACCAGAGACCTCAACTTGTCTGTTGTGAAATCCATTCCCTGTAATTACATAACAAAATAAGAACAAAATATATAGTCATATGTGACACCTCTAAATCAGTGCGAACAAAAGATTAACTAAAAGGAACATCTTACATGGAAGTTTGTGAGGACATTCCTCCCCTGCACATCTTCTGCTCTCAACCGGATCTTCCTGAAAGCCTGATCCTCATCCTTCTGAAGATCAGCCAGACTAACTTCAAATACTCTATGTTTTAGGCCCTCTGAAGCAATCTGAAAGGAAAAACAAACAATTATTCCAGTAAAAGTGCATTTGCAATTATATTTTTATACCAAAATATGAAAAATCAAAAGTTTAATATATAAGAACAAGTTATTCAATTTTTTTAGGCCAGAGGAAATAACAATTACACATGTTGCATGTATCACACAACACCTTGAAAGAGTGTAAAGCTAATAAGAACTGTTCTTTATTACAACAGCAAACAGGAAGAAACAGAAAGCAACAAAATAATTGTCATCCCACAGTTCTAAAGATAAGAGTGACAGAATCACAACGGCATGTCATGACCTTAAGTGAAGGAATTCAACTGTCTGCTATGTATTCCAAAGTAAAAGTTTTTGCATATCTCACTAACTCAGTGAGATGTAGATCGTAAATGGGCAAACCAGCCCTCCCCAACTAGCAACATCAATAATAATTCATAACAAAAAACTCACTGGTAAATTCATGATGAATTGACAATAGAAACATTTTCTGACCAAATTTCTCACAGCACATGGACAACAGTAATATTTCTCTTCATGTTCAGCAATGTACAATTTAACAAAAAGCCAATCCCTAACTAGCAATAACCAACAGTTCTAATCCATATTCTAGTACCAAACATCATCAAGTCCATTCAACATATGAATGTATATCTTTTCTTTAATTAATCAACATTGTACATCAGAACTAAATAGAACCCAAGACATACACTTAAACGAAATGATAATATGAAATAATCAACACACAACACGAGATCAACAGAACCACAATAGGAAAGAAACAGAGACAAAGGATATGGAAGATGATAAATTACCTTGGTACCCTGAGTCCTGGTAACGAGAGTTTTGCCTACGTTCTTGACTTCAAAAACAGATGGTGCCTTAATGTCGTACCAGTCCTTCTTTGCGTAGGGATCCGCCCTGTCAAACATTATTCACAACAAACCCAAATAAGTTAACCCGACATTACACAAAAAAAGGACCAGGAATTAAGGTGTTAGTGCTACTTACGCCTTCTTCTTTCCTCCCTTCTTTCCCTTGGAAATCCTCTTGTTCTTGCTGTAGAATTAGACAATAAAAGAGCGTTAGAAATTAAAAAAGAATAAGAAATATGGCGTGAGAGGTTAAGCGACATACCCGACGGCCATGTTGGGAAGAAGAGATTATAACTGCCTTTGGGGGTTTAGGGGAAGGGGATGATGAGGCGAGGCTAGAGAAGCTGCGGATGAGAAACCCTAGTTTCAGTGAAAGAGTTAAGCAAGGCCTTCAGCATGCTTATATATTTGTTGGGATGTAGAAATCGGCCACTTGTTTTAGGTTTATTTACGACAATACCTTGGATCCCCCGGGCTGTATTCCTCTCTTTTTTAAAAAAAAAATGGGCAGCAAAAATTATTTTTACGAAAACAAAGGAACTATATTATAATCACACTAACGTCCAAAAAAAGGCATTTAAATTTGGCCTCGACTGACAACTGAATTATTAGGGAGCGAGCCGTCTCAATTTTATTTTGTTGTGTTTTGTAGACATTGAATACTAACGTGATACATATTTTAGAGTTCTTTAAATGATCATTTTGTAAGTTTAAGTCTTCAATTAATAAGTGGAAGCGAGTTAAAATGTTTAAATGTATTCTCTCAAATTTGGAGTGTTCACTTGTCAATTGAGATCAAGTTTCAATGCTTTATCTATGTAATTTGTAGTAAGATTTTCAAACTTATCGTGAAGCCAGAATGATTTGGGAGATCCTTTTATTTATCTTAAATTGTCATTTTGGAGTCTGTACTTTCGACTTTACCAATTGAAACTTAAACTCTTTGAAACTCAATTTAATTTTTTTCAATATGCTTATAATATACTACTCAGTATTCACTATACTACTCACCGTCATCACATTCCACATCATTTTTTAATAACACACATGTAATAAAATGTTAACAAATTAAAGTAAATCAAAATAGGCTACTTATGCAAATTCGGAAGGGGGAGGAGTATTTCAATAACATTTTCCATATTTGTTCACAAATTGAGCACCAAGTTCATCTCAAATAGCTGAAATCCTTCCTCATTTGACTTGCAACTTCACAAACACAAACCCAAGAAATTACAATTATAATTTTGAATTAATTTCTCAAATTTATAGGATCCTTTTGTTGTTTTTCAAGTTTTCTTGAACTTAATAATAAAAATTTTGAATTTTTGTATACTCCCACTATCATCCTTCACGTTAACTTGTTAAGTAATACCCATACTATCTCTTTGAATACAACACAACTAGCCGTAAAAATGGTTTAGTTTATGGGGTCGATCCAGTCTCATCTATTATTAGAGTAGAATTGAGATATAATCTTTTAAGTCCATTTATAACTAGGGATGGTCAAACTAATCCCTTGAGGCTTGATCGAGGTTGGCCCATGAGCGAAAAATATTATTTAATTTGAATTAAAATAACAAAAGTTGTAAGACGTAATTGTTCTAAAGTTCACATGTTTGTTTAAATTTTCTTTACTTATTTATTTGCCAAAAAAAAATATTTTTTTTTAGTCATAGAGTGACTCAAATTCATGAAATTCATATCATTTTTTGTTATATTTGATTTGAAAATCTTTTCATTTCTTGATATTATATATTCCAGATATGTTTAATGCATATTATGATTGTAATTATTATATTTTTTCTTATAATTTTGTTAGACGTGTTAAAAAAATCTAATATATTAACAGATTTTTAAGTTTAAGTTCAGATTGAAAAGAAAAAAATTATTAAAAAAAAGACAAAAGGCTTGTCCACCCCAACCCGCAGCCCTACTAGGGTTGGGTTGGCTGGCCATGGGAAGGCCCTTTCAAATGAAGGGTTGTCACATCCTAGCCCTTTAAATTTCTTGATCCGCGAGGCTTGAATTAGACGGAGATAGACTAACCCGTTTTGATAGCTCTATGACACACACAAATGGTGGTCTTTGGAAGAGAAGTTGCAGTAGTACATTGTGATAGGATAGTAATGATAAGTATCTAACATGGAAAATTACTTTTAGATGTTCAGATCAATGTTATAAAATAATAGTTACATGTTTGTATGCAAGCATTGAACTAGAAGAAAGATATCTCCCCGCCTTAATTCTCTTTTCACAAACTACCATAATTACCAAATGCTTAACACGATATAGTGGTACTATTGTAAGCAAAGCCAAAACAAGAAGGAAAAAAAATTTGAGGAATCACATCCATGAAGTTAATCAAATATGAATTCATAACTTAATATCCTATTTCTGAGAAATTATACATCGAAATACTTCTTAAAAGTTTGGCAAATATTAATTACTGTTCAAAAGTGTTCTTAAATTGATTAGTAAACAAAATAAGTTGAGAAGTCTGGCAAAACAGGCTATAAGAATTTATGGAGCTGCATTTTCACTACCCGTGATTTATTTTCATCTTCCAATTATATATACATCAGCCTTGAGTGATATACTTTAGATATAAATATAGCTATAAAACGGCTTTTTAGATGATTAGAGTAACTAAATGGATTCTGGGATTCTACATCATAAACACAAGTATTTTGAATCAAGTTAAAAGTTAATGTAAATGAAAACGAGAGTCGTGAAAGTTGTATGCGCAAAGAACAACAAAGATATAAACCAATCCAGTCAGATATATGAAAAGAGATTGATTTATTCATGATCTACAATAAGAGATGAAAGGTGCATTGAGAGGTTTACAAGTCTAGTTGGAAACCATGCTTTCAGTTTCTTGCACAAAACCATCTCCTGTCCAGTCTTTGTCAGATTGTAAACCTTTCTTAATCGCTTTCCTTTGACGTATTGCTTCTTCTTGCCTTCTCACCAAATCCGTGTGAGTTGTGAAGTACTCAAGTGACGTTCTGCGCATAACACAAATTCAAATTATAAACAAGAGATTATTATTGTCAGTTACTGTGTATAACTTTATGTTGCAACACTGGGAAGGTCAAACTTGAAGTGCTGGGCAAAGTTAGCAGAAATCACACAAGTGGATATAATAGAAAGAGAGTTGAGAATCCAGATCAAAATCCCACTATACATTGAAAGTTTTGGTTTTTCTCAATTTGGGTTAAAATCATTTGTGGTTAAATACCAATTCTGGGTTTTCCTTTGACCTGTTTGGGGTCTGTTGTTGGACTAAAATGGTACCCCACTTGCCAGTAAATAACAACAGATAATGCAATCTAGTTCTTGATATTCCAGCTAAGTGTTATTCTTTATTTCTTCTTTTAGATGGGTCTAATGTCTCCGAGTGTGTGTTTGTGTGTGTGTGTGTGAGAGAGAGAGAGAGAGATTACCCTCTGAAATCTTCTATAGATGAAAAATTATGCTTTCTCATGAAATCTTTCAGATCAGAGCACAACGTTTTCACAAGTCCATATCCATGCATCATGACACCAGTACAAACCTACATAATAAACCAATAAAGTTTTTATCGTTCCAAGATAATGTCAAGCGAAAAAAAGAAAGGAACAAACAAATTAAGAGGAGTTCCCCATAATTCTAGCTTGAAATGCTGAGTTAAGTCTCTTCCCCATTTTACAGAATGTCACTAGGATTTAGACTAAATCGTTCGAGAGATTTTCCACTTGTATTGGATCACAACTCAGAAGAAATTTTTATTAAGTAAAAGTCAGAAGCGGACAAGGAGAAGTCCTAAATTTAGTTTAAGCCAAGGAAAATCTTCATATGTATAGTCACAAACATACAGGAAAAGGTCACTTTCTAATCCAACCTGTACAGTATTTGCCCCGAGAAGAATAAACTCAGCAGCATCACCACCTTTCTCGACTCCCCCAATAGCAGAGAGTGAATAGTCCTTGTCTCCAAATTCTGACTTCATCATCCGTGCAATGTTCATTACTTTTGCAAGGGCAATTGGGTGCACTGCCTTTGATGAGTAGCCTCCAGGAGTAGAGTATCTAAGGCAAACAATAAAAAATGAATTGCTAGAGATCATGAAAGCAGAAAATTTTAATTCAGCATACTTCGCAATGTAGACATACTAACCCCTCAACACAAGGCTCGGGCCTTAAGGTGTCAAGATTGATTCCCATTACACTCATGATTGTATTTATAGCAGACACTCCCTCGCACCCTTGGTTAAGAGCCACCCTAGCCGGCTACAATCCAAGGGGCAGAAATTAGAAACACGTCGAAGACATAACTTTTACATAAAATAATGCTGATAACTTGCTGGCCATGAGTGAACAACAAACTAGTGGGGGGCATAATTACAATAGGAATGTGAAGTGAAGATGGTTTAATCCAGTCACCATTTTAAACCAAGGCGGTCCTCTTACATGCCAAAATAATGATAATCAGACAGCTCTAAAGAATACACAAGTATAGCACTTCTCAAGTCCTTTAACAGTCTTTATCGACTTCATTCAAATTGGTGAAGAACTTATCTTTAATCCTTTCTGTGTGATTGGAAACTGCAATAGAGAGACCTTGCAGCCGAACCATGCTTAATCTCCAAACAAGTGGAGGTTCACAAATGGTGCAAAAAGAATGACTAAAAGAAATTATGCTGTCATCAGGTTGATTTATTGAGGAATAAAAGACAGTCCATCTTTTATAAAACTAACAACATATACAAGCTCCACATAGCAATTTCCCCCTACTTTTGGGCTAATGAAAGAATGTTTTAGTAATAAAGGCAAAGCACAGCATGATATATAGGAGAAGTTATAACCTTAACACATGAAATTGGAGCATGTTTTGATCATTGTCATTATCTATTATCTTTTTATGCAAAAGCCATACCGATGTACCTTTGTAATGTCAGTGATATTAGGGGTCATCTTTGCCCAAACTGGAACTGTGGCTACAGCATTGATCCATCCACAGACCTCCTCCAAGAGATCACAATCTTGACCAACGGCAGCACCCATTCTACGTTCTGGCATACCATGGGGACATGAGAAGTTGATTTCTAAGGCATCCTGTAAAACAGTATCAACATAGAGAGAGTCATAACAACTAAAATGAGAATCAATGTGACAACACTATCATAATTCAGAACAAAATCTTATCATTAAGTCCCATATACTTACAATTCCAGTTTCCTCAACTCTGTAAATTAGTTCCTCCCAAGCAGCTTTATTGTACTCTTCCATGATGGAAGCGATAAGTATCCTATCTGGATACTCTTCTTTCAACTGCCTGAACTCTTTCAGCATTGTTTCCAGAGGTCGATCACTAATGAGCTCAATATTCTCCCACCCAATAATTTGTCCTTTGGGAGAACCATTTGCATCTGCTCTTAGTTTGGCATATCTTGGGGTCACATTTTTAACTTTATCGGCTTCCAAAGACACCTGAGGGAAGAAAAAAAAATTGATTAAAGAGATAACATTTCCTTTCAACATCAAACAGACTGAGAAATGCATACTACTTAATAAAATATTCAACAATATTTCAGTCACCTACTCGAGTTTGAAGGAAGGAGCATCTTGAAAGTCGAGAAACCCGATTTCAAAGTTCTTATAGAAGACTATAATATGCTGTTAACTAACAAGTTCGATGATAATTCTTTCTTCTCTGCTCTTTTCACAACAGAAAAAAGTAAAAAGTATTGATCTCACTTTTCAGTCAAACAAAAACATAAAGTAAAAAGAGATTATCACACTTTTCAATGACAACTATTCCCTCTGTTTCAATTTGTTTGTGTGGTTTTGACTTGAGTTTAAAATAGTGAAACATACTTTTGAATCTTTGTGTTAAACTAAAGATTGGTAGAATATACCAAAATGTACTTTAATTTTGTGATCTTAAACATGTCAAGGGTAAACTTAAAAAAATAGAGTTGCCAAAAAAGGAAAAGACATTCTCCTTTTAAACAAACTAAAGAGATAAGTAAGACATACAAATTGGAATGGAGGGAAGTACTTTTTACGGTTTACTTGATCTAGAACTCCATGACAAGTTGTTATATGATTACTCCACACATACTGATCTGAGACCCTACATAGATGATCTCAGGGTGGATACCAATTTTCAACGTGGAGCATAAACTATGCGTAAAATTTTACGAAATTGCAACAAATAGTAGATATGAGCCCAAATGTTAAAAAATATGGATTCAATGTTAAAAAACTTGAAGATTGAACCCATAGAATTTAAATGATGGATTCACCTGTGATCTCCAGTCTCAGAATATCTAACTGAGAAGATCTATAAGTTCATGTCATTCTCCCAAATGTTAAACTGAGTTTACTTGAGCAGTTGCCATACTCAATTAGGTGCAAATCAACTGCTCAATTTAGTTTCTTCTTTCATTTTAGTCCTCCTTCCTAATACTACTAACAGATAACAGAACAACTGGCACCAGATCCACCACTGAAAAAACATATAACTCAAAAAAGATCCATGAAAGAAGTACTACTACTACTACTACTAAAAGTCGAACAAAGCTTTACCGTTTTGGCGATAACACCACCCCAGCCTTCATCAAAGGCTCTCTTCATCACTGTATAGTTTGTCCCAGGAGGACCCGACCCGATAACAAATGGGTTAGGCATTTTCAACCCGTTAACAGTAACACTGAGATCGGGCTCCACAGACTGACCCTCAGAGGCCATAACTCTGAACCCAACTCGAGTCCGACCAAAATTCAACCGACCCACCCGACCCATCATCGGGAATTCAGTACCCGAGTTACCATCAAGTCCAATTCTGATTCGTTGAGCCAATCCAAGAGACGCCATAGCTGGAAAAAGAAAAAGAAATTTGATGAACTCGGTTTGTGACTCGGAACAGAGAAAAAGATGAAAATGAATATCTAGGAATCTGAGTTTGGAAGAATAAGAAATTGTAATTAAATAGCTGTTGATTGGAGTTATCTAGTTGTAGTTTAGGAGAAAAAAATCAAAGAGCAAGAGAGACAAAAGGAATAAAAATCGTTTTTTGTTTAATAATAAAGATCAAGATCCACAGTGACGTTTTTTAGTTAATGAAGATTGAAAATTGATCTGTGGAAGGCTTATTATTTGTGGATTTTAGGGGGAAAAAAAAAAGAATTGGTAAGCAATTGGATAGGGGAATTATATAATAGCGTGCAAGTTTATGAGTTGTGCTGCTGACTTTCTCATATCAGATCAGAATTTTATCACTTTGCATGGCTTGACCCTCTTACTACGACACCGTTTCTATATTTTCTTAATTTGGTGAAAATTACATAAATAATTATAATTAAGATCGTAATTACGAAATGTAGTTACAATTGTCGTACGACACCCTCTACGTGCATATTTTATAAGTTAAAAACACAGTGCATGTGTGTTGTGTGTTTGCTATAAAATTTAAAATGTAGCTATATTTAGTAATTTTTTGAATAATAACTATGTATCCTAAGTGCAATTTAAATATTTGTTGCATCACATAATTTTCCATTTGACTTTCTAAATATAGGTTTATGAATGGGAACATAATCTCTTTATATAATGTAGGGATGTTTTTACCTCATAAATTAATTTTTTAATGATTGAATTTGGCTCAATATATATTCCATTATTATGTAAAAATTCATTGACGGATTAATTTGAAATTGTATTGTGCAAAATTAACTATAATTATTTTTGTGATCCTTATGGAACTACTTTATTCTTAAAGTTTAAAATCAAGACATATGTTTGTTAAGAATAAATAATTTTTTAAACTATTGACAACATCTTTTAGTGATGACATGAAGGTATTATTAATGCATTTTGACATAAAGTTATACATACTTGCAATTCTATTTTATGTGGTGATTATTATTAACTTTAAAAGAGCTTAATATGTCAACTTAACTTTATCATATTATTATTCACAAAAACGTTAATTTAAATAATTAACTAGCTGAAAGATCAGATGAGATCAACATTTTTTAAATAGTGGAGGAAACATTATTGCTCCTAAATTATTGCAGCAAAGTTTTGATCATGTGATCAACCTAGTAACATGCATGGGAATATTTTAATATATATATATATATATTCAATGTTATAGTTGATTTTAATCAATAATATATATAAATTTAGTTAATCCTTTGATTTTCAGGGTTGGAAATAATGTCATCTTCACCAATGGTAAATAAAGTTTTTTATTGAGCTTAAAAGTCAATACAAAAGCACCATATTAATCTGCAGAGAATAACTTTAGTTATTATGCAAAGGCAAAACAATCTTACGGACTTTTGGCGCTAAATAGAGGAGATAACACAAACAAAATGATAATAAATTGTCTTGCCACGGTTAAATAGTTAAATAAAAATCACAATTACTATTGATTTTAAAATCTATCTCACTTTTTTCTTTTGGCATTTTTATTCCGTATTTAAAATTCGATGATAATCCAAATTCATAAAGCCATTAAAAGGAAAAAACATGTCTTATCAAGAATTTGTGCATTTAAAAAACTCAAATTCAAGAGATCTAATTAAGAATCGAAACTATATCATTCCGTTGTCATGATATCAAGGGGGCCATAATATTAGGAGTAATTTGATCATATGGTTTATGCACAATTAAAAAAAATGGAGCAAAATTTCATAAACAACAAAGAGAAATAATTTAATTATGATCCTTAGCTACAGTTGTCTAATTATACTCAGTAACTATAGTTTCATTTGCTATGGGTATTCTTCTTGTATATTTTGCTTGTTAATGTAAAAACAGAGTAGGTATATACAAATTTTGTATATACAATTGTGAATTTTTCATAACTTATACAAATCAAATATATCAACAATTTATATATAAATAGGTAGGGTAAGCATATACAAATTATATATTTATACAATTAGAAATTGAATCATACAAATTCTAGCAAAATTAACCAAACTGTAAACGCATTTAATAATAATCGAAACAATAGCTAAAGTACATAATAATTATTAAATATTTATCATTTCGCTAAAGTACATAATAATTGAAACTAACTTAAATGATGATCTCAAAATAGGATATTTGTGCACTTGGGCCTAATTGATCTCCTGATCTGCTCTTCAGTTTTGGCACGAGTCCATAATTTTCTGCTAGTTGACATTCTATTGGGCCTAGACATACTCGTTTAGGGATGGCAATGGGGCGGTGCGGGGCGGGTGCGGGGCGGGTTTAGAGCTATGCGGGGCGGATGCGGGTTTAATGTTATGTGGGGCGGGGCGGGTGCGGGGCGGGTT
>JBCEWC010017198.1:0-12652 GCA_038996855.1 Solanum aculeatissimum
CTTCAAAAACCTCCAAGATCACTCTTAAGTAGCAAATTGGTTCCTGCTCTGCTTCACATAATACCACTGTCATCTGCCTAAAATAAATGTGTCAGACTCATTTTCTCATTTGCCCTATTCTTGATGGAAAAACCCTTATCCAATTATTTTGAGCAGTTGTCGCATCCCAAAATACCCCCTAAATGTGACTGGCACCCGCCATTACCATCTGTCGGGAGAACCACACATCTATACACGCATCCAAATTATCAAAGCACAGAGATACAATATATGCAATACCAAACCTCGTCACTACTCATAAAAATGGAATAACTATCAAACCAAAATCTTATATCAAGTTACGAAAGAAAAAGGGTCACTTAACAAAATATCTCTAACCCAAATTCCACAATAAGATCATAGAGCATCCAATAGAGTGATATGAGTTTAGTTGTCGGGCATACAAACCCAAGAAGAAAAAAAACATAAGCTATAATAGATAAAGCTGAGTAGTAGCCTCCTCGAGCAATGCGAAGGCTCACCTCAGCAACAGAGTCCACGGAAACAAACTTGTCAGCCACAAGTCTCACCCTCTGCAACAGTATCAACATTGGCATGCAAGTAAGGAGTGAGCTATATATAAATATAACCCAGTAAGATCCTCAACTCCCTACTTTAATACCCCTGGAACAAAGTTGTAAAATACATGTGCACAATGGATATACATAAATAATATACACAAGAATATACTTCATAATAAGCTCAATAAGTTCTAATAAATGTTCAATAAAAGGTCACTACATGTCTCAATTCAATCCATACTCGAAACTTGTCATAAACGGCAGCGAAAAAGATCAACCCATCACCCCGACAAGTCCATAGTAGCATGTATAATGCTCTAAAAGTATACTACGGCAGCATGTACAAAGCTCCTAACATATTGCGGCAGCTATGTATGCTTCTAGTAACCATATCACAACAATGAAGAAGGATGTCCAGCATCACACCGCATATAACTTATAAAAATATTCGCTTCTCTTCACAAAATAGCATTTGTAGGGCTGATTAAAGAACATCAACTCTATCAAACACTTGCTTGTCCCAACGCATGCACCAGACAGAGAAAATATATTTTTCAAAGCATATTTGAAAAGCAAGCACTAAAGCTTAACGTATCACTTACCTTATTAATGACAAGTTCCACAAACTTGCACGCGTAGAACACCCATCAAAACAGCCCCCACTTGCCTCAATCTATTAAAAATATTGATTATCAATATCAATTATGTTGGTCAAACTCAAGTTCCATTAGAGTTAAACCTTAATACCCAATTCCGTAGACTATAAGTTAAAAGTAAAGGTATTCTTAATCTTATTATTAATACTTAATTCGTGAAAATTTATGTAATTATGTTTTGAACTAACAAGAGCACACAATCACAAGAAAATACCTGCATTTTATCACCCAAAACAATGGTACAAAGATCAAGTTGATTCTATGTATGAATTCACCGAATCACCTTGTGAGTTGTGTGTTTTCTTTAAAGAGAAAAGAATGAAAGAAGAAGAAAAAAGGATTGCCCTAATTTTTCTTTTTCTGCAGTAGTCACAAATTGAAGAAAAAAAGGATCTGGTCGCTTCTCTTTATTTTATATATATATATATTCTTTTAGTAAAAATTATTAGTGGTTAAAATTACCAATTAACCTCATTAAAAAATAAGGGTTATTACATTCTCCCTAACTTAAAATAATATTTGTCCTCGAACGAATATAAAACCATACCTAAAGTGTTAAATAAGTGAGGATATCTCTCTCGAATGTCTGCCTCGGACTCCCAAGTAGCCTCTTTGGTTGGATGATTACGCCATAACACTTTCATTGAAACTATTTTCTTTGACCTCAATTGTCGCACTTGCCTATCCAGGATAGATATCGGGCCTTCCTCATATGCTAAATTCTCATCAAGCTCCACATCCTCTAGATTAATCTTATGGCTATCATCACAAACATACTATCGAAGCATGGTCACGTGAAATACAGGATGTACAGTGGACAATCTCAGAGATAAAGCAAGTTGTATGCCATCAATCCAATCTGATCTAAAATCTCATAAGGACCAATATATCTAGGACTCAGCTTACCTTTCCGACCAAATCTCATAACTCTTTTCATAGGATAAACTTTCAAAAAGACCTTTTTGCCCTATAGAAATTCCACATTATAGACTTTCTTATCTGCATAAGATTTTTGTCTATTTTGTGTTGTTCGAAGCCATTCTCGTATCACTACAACTTTCTCTAAGGCTTGTTGAACCAAATGGACCTAGTAATTATGTTTTTCCAGGTTCAAACCATCCAATTGGTGATCGACACTTGCGACCATATAAAGCCTCATATGGTGCCATATGTATGTTCGATTGGTAGCTATTATTATAAGCAAACTCTGCCAATGGAAACTGATCGTCCCAATGTCCACCAAAATCAATCGTGCAAGCTCTAAGCATGTCCTCCAAGATTTGAATAACCCACTCAGATTGTCCGTCAATTTGAGGATGAAAAGTTGTACTCAACTCAACCTATGATTCCAACGACTTCTGAAAAGACTTCTAAAACTTAGAAGCGAACTATGCACCTCGATTGGATATTATCAAAATAGGCACTCCATGAAGCCAAACTATCTCTTGAAGGTAAATATCTGCTAACTGCTTTGCAGTATAAGTGACCCGAACTGGTATGAAATGACAGATTTTGTGAGTCTGTCTACAATCACCCAAATTGAGTCGTGCTTCTTGGAAGTATTCGGCAACCCAATAACAAAGTCCATAGTAATCGTTTTCCACTTCCACTCTGGGATAATCAAGTTTTGCATTACTCCACCAGGTTTTTGATGTTCATATTTGACATGTTGGCAATTCAAGCAACTAGTCACATACTTCAAAATATCAGCTTTCATACCTTTCCACCAGTACAAACCCTACAAATCTTGACATCTTCGAAGCACCTGGATGGATGGAGTATCGCAAGCTATGAGCCTCCTCAAGTATTAGCCATTTTACCCCACCCACCATGGGTATACACAATCTACCATGTCGATGAAATGCCCTCGCCATCAATTAAGAATGACTTCATGCCTCCATTCTGCACTCAATCTCGTAATCTAGCAAGTTGGGGATTGTCATATTGACAAGTCTTGGCTTCTTCAACTGAGGATGATTGCACCACCGTACCTGCAAGAAGCCTGCCAGACAATGTGTAATTAATTCTAACTCCCTGATTGGCTAAAGACTGTATATCCCTAGTCATAGGTCACTTTTCAATAATAATCCAGGCCAAGCTACCCATAGACTTCCTACTTAAGGCATCTGTCACCACATTCGCCTTTCCCGGATAATACAAGATAGTAAGATCATAATCTTTAAGTAGCTCTAACCATCGTCGTTGCCTCAAATTCAAATCTCTTTGCTTGAATATGTATTGAAAACTCTTGTGATCAGTATAGACTTCACAAGGCTCGCCATAAATATAGTGATGCCAGATTTTGAGTGCAAATATAATTGCGGCCAACTCTAAGTCATGTGTAGGATAATTTTTCTCATGGATCTTTAGCTGTCGAGAAGTATATGCCACCACTTTACCATTCTGCATCAAGGCACAACCCAATTCGAATTTAGATGATCATAATAAATAGTGAAATCGCCCTCTACCGTGGGTAAGGTCAAAATAGGAGTAGTAGTCAATGCAGTCTTTAATTTTTGGAAACTCTCTTCACATCCATATGACCACTGAAATATTATACCTTTTTGAGTTAAACATGTCAATGGAGCGGCTATTTTTTAGAAACCATCCACAAACCGTCTATAATATGCAGCTAGTCCCAAGAAACTACATAGCTCCATTAGAGTATTAGGTCAAGGCCAATCTCAAACTGCTTCTACCTTCCTTGGATCGACTTGAATCTCATCTTGTGACACCACGTGTCCTAAAAAGAAAATTGTGCCCAACCAAAACTCACATTTTGAGAACTTAGCATAAAGTTTTTGTTCCCTAAGTGTCTGCAATACAACTCTCAAATGGTGTTCAAGCTCAGCCTCATCTCGAGAGTAGATCAAAATATCATCAATGAATACAATCATAAACTGGTCTAAATATGGCTTGAATACCTTATTCATGAGGTCCATAAATGTTGCAGGTGCATTAGTCAATCCAAAATACATCACCAAAAATTCAAAGTGTCCATACTTGGTCCGAAAGGTTGTCTTTGAGATATCTTCGATCTTTATTCTCAGTTGATGATAACCTGACCTCAGATCAATTTTGGAAAAGTGAGTAGTGCCCTACAACCAATCAAATAGATCATCAATACGAGACAATGGGTATTTATTCTTGATTGTTTCCTTATTCAGCTGCCTATAGTCGATGCACATTCTCATCGTGCCATCTTTATTTTTCACAAATAACATTGAAGCACCCCAAGGCAATACGCTAGGCCTGATGAACCCCTTATAAAGTAGCTCTTGGAGTTGGAACTTCAATTCTCTCAACTCAGTTGGAGCTATCCGATATGGAATAATAAAGATAGGTTGAGTGTTTGACACTAAATCAATGCTAAACTCAATTTCTCTCATCGGAGGTAGCTCAGGTAAGTCTTCTGGAAACATATCAATAAAATCTAGCACAACTGGAATGCTATCGACAGTAACATCCTCCCTTCTAGTATCATGGAAAGTAGCAATAAAACCAAAGCACCCATGATTAATCATTCGACGTGCCTTTACATAAGATATTATTTTTCCCCGTGTAAGTGGGGTCATGCATTTCCATACTAAAAATGGTTCTCCAGGGAAATTAAAATATACCAGCTTATCATAACAATAAACCAAAGCATAACATTATGCTAACCAATCCATGCCCATAATTATATCAAAGTCAGATAGTGACAACTCTAATAGAGCAACTATTGTGTTCTTGCCCTGCACTGATATAACACAATCCCTATACACTTTATCCACTGATAAAGTCTCTCCTACTAGAGTCATAACCATATATGGCACATTAAGAGTCTCAACTCGTTGTTCTAAAGATATAGAAAAAGACGGGGATACAAACAAATATGTAGAACCAAGATCAATAAGAGCATATGCCTCATGAGAATTGACAGTAATAATACCTGTGACTACAACATTAGATCCCTTGACATCTTGTCTAGCCATAGCAAATAATCTTGCTGGTCCACGTGCTCCCTGACCAGCTTGTGCACCCTGTCGACCCTGTCCACGAGCACTTTGTGGAGCGACCCTAGTTGGCTGAATTTGAGCCTGAGTATCTGCCGTATTCCTTTGCACCTATGCAGTAGCTTGACTAGTACCAGAATCTCCCTTCGGACAAAATTTAGCAATATGGCCTCTTTCACCACAAGTGAAACAAGGACCACTAATACCAATGCAGCGACCATTGTAATTCCTACCACAATTAGAACACCATGGATGTTTTCCCTGCATCTATTGTTGACCCTGTCTAACTAGATAACCACTTTTAGAAGAGTGCACCACTGACTCTGACTGGGTAGGCCTAGACTGCCTACGATGAAATCCACTCTTGCCTCTAGATAGAGCACTACTAAATCCACTTGTATTACGTGCCTTTTTTCTTTCTCGCTCGGTTTTCTCTATCTCCCAATAGGACTCATAACGAAGAGCAGTGTCAACCATATCTAAATATGTACCATTTCACACATCTCGTATCACAGGACCATGATTCTACCTCTGTTTGACTTTTTGTGATCTCATAAGACTTAAAACCAGCATTGTAGTAAATATTGTTCTCTAGCTTCAATATTGTTTTCCCCTTTGAAGCTAGACTTCAACATCTTGCCGTAAAAAAGACCAGTTAAGGAAAGTAATTTGAAATTCAAATTACAGGTAGGTTTACCTTGATTCTTATGCCTGGGAGCATTTTTTGATTTCACCCTGTCAGTTATCTGAGATAAGAAAGTGGGTTTTGTCTTTTTGACATTTGTAATTGGAAATAAAATGATCTTTTTAGCTGCGGTAGATACAAAAGAGACCTTTGAAGATGTCTGATTCGCTTTAAGGCGCCAGTTGAGTTAATGTGAGTGGATACATATATACTTTCCTCATGTGTGACTATTTTATTTTCAGGAGATCAGAGTAGTTTGGGTTTTGGGTTTAAAAGCAGTGTGTTGAGGTTCATCACATCTATATTTAATGATTAAAAGGTGATAAATATTATGGTCTGATACATCTTCAAGGGTATAAACAGGAGGAAGCATATTCACAAACTTTAATTTGCCTGTCAATGGAGCATGTCCACTAGAAATAACCCTTGGTACCATGAAGACCAATTATGGAAATCAATAATCTAATACTAGTAACTAAATGAACATGTAGGGTTACACTCGGTCCTCGAATTGGTTTCTAAAATATTTTGTTTGATTCAACACAGATCAACATGCAATTTGGCACTATCTGGATCCTAATGGTATCATACAGGGTCCTTTTACTTTGACAATGTTGAAACACTGGAGTGAGATTGGTTGCTACTTCAAGCCAAACTTCAGAGTGTGGATGGTTGGCCAAAGCCCACAAGAAGCTGTCCTTTTGGTTGATTTGCTTCGCCAATTTTTCCCCGTCCAATGAAGCATCATATGTCATTTCCCAACACTAGTACTAGGTTGGCAACCTCTGAACTTCCGTACAAAGTTGTTTCAAAGTTTTGGGTGGAATCCCCTCTCTCCCCCAACCCCCATATGACTGAAAATCATGATCTTTTTCTTTGGAACTCACATTAGGATATATTTGTTTTTCTTGGGGCAAATAAATTTGTTTCCAATTTGTTAAAATGTACTGTAAAAGGTTCTCATGTTTTCCATTTCATATTTTGCACCAATAATGTTAGTAGTCTTTCTTCCCTCTTTTTTAATTAAAGCTTTATACATTAAAAAGAAATTGCTTACTTAATACTTTATTAGTCAAGAAGCTTTTTGTGCTGTATTTTCATTTTAGCAGTAAAATTAGTGACTATGGTGTCGAGAGTCTATCAAAAAAAATTATTCCTCTTTTCCACAAAGGTAGAGATAGTGTATGCGCCTATGTGTACATTCTTATCTTCTTTAATTTCTTACACTGTATATATTATTATTATTTATAATAGTTATAAAAAAATGAAACTAAATAGTAAAAAAGAAAAAGCAAGTGATGAATATAATGTAAAACAGGAAAAGCAAATTTAGATATCATGGAGTTTGGGTGAAAATTAATTTCAGTAAATAATATTTTACTGGGAAAATACTTATAGTGCAATTGTGATCAAGTAAAATAAACTAAACCAGCAAATTGTTAAAGATTTATTAACCATTTATAGTGGGAATAGAACTTAAAACCTATCAGTAGGGTCTCTCCTCCTTATCACTTAGACATAGGTGTAAGATTTTAATTAAAATATAGCATTTGTGAGTGATAGCTCATTTTTGCATTTCATTGGCCAATCTAAAAAGTTATTGACATTAATCTACAACATTGAGCATCTTTTTCATGAAATAAGACATGACAAAATGATTGGACTAAGCAGAAAAGTTGAAACTTTTTGGAATGCTTAAAAAGTCTGTGTGAACTTTACATTACATTTTTTCACTAAAAGAGATGAGTCTTTTTAACGAGAAAATTACAGTTTAATGTCTTTGATCTAATTTATAAAAAATCGATAGATACATAAGTTTTATATTATATATATAATTAGTGTAAAAATTTATATATTTAAACTACAATCTGTAATTAAATAAAAATAGGAGAAGCCCCCCCCTTTTTTTAATTTATGTACTAATTAAGTAGTTCCAACAAGAGTCTACTCAAAAAAGAATCTTTCTTGGTTTCATGGACTTTGGGTATTTTAGATAACAAATCACTTTCAATCCTATCTATGTCACGCTCAAATTATGACACTCAACAAACTTATATTTTTCATCCCCAATAACGAAACAAAATATCTTTAATTATTTATAATAGGTTTTGCGTTACGACAATAATTAAAAACCAATATTACTTAGTGGGTTTCATGTGACATTTTCATGTATCTAATCCAGCTTTTTAATGTTTCGTATTTTATTCTGTAATATCTTATCCGATTTTGCACTAAATGAAGAATCTTGCAAGTAAAATCAAAAAAGAAAAAAAAATTAATTCATAAAGCATCTCGTATTTACGGGGCTCGAGAAAAAGTCCAATTCTAAAAAACGCGATGTAATATTTTATCTAATGCTAAGTAAAATTGACACAAGGTTGAAAAAAAATACACAAAGTTTAGTGAAAAAAGATTCCAACGTTACTCTTATTAAACTTTGATTAAGAAATATTCCCTCTGTCATTTTTAGTTGTCATGGTAAGATTTTATACAATTCTTTTAAAAAAAATTAGTTGAATTTTTTGAAATCCCATAATGTAAGGAACTATTAACATTCTATCCCTACTCTTTTTTAATTTATAAAGAATCCCTTAAATTTAGTAAAATCTGGATACATCCCAAAACGTTATGATACATCATGTCTCAATTTTGAATACATCTCTCAAAGTCTTGATTTCGGATACATTACCCAATATCCTGATACATTGCGTGAAGTGATGTATCCGACTGATACATCGCGTGAAGTGATGTATCCAAATGATACATCGCAAGAATATGAAAACGTAGAATTTTTTGTATTTTTTTCAAATGGTGAACAATTTTAGAGAATATAGTAAATAAGTTGTGTATTTAGGTTATTATCCCAAAAAAAAATATTAATTCTTTAGTCTTTCTCTATTTGTATGTTTCTTAATTTTAAAATAATTAATGTTAACCGCAAAGTTAAAAAGTATTTAATTTTCTCTTAATTTTTTTAAATTAACAAATAGAATTTTAATTTAGAAATAACTATATTTAAAATACATTAATATTGCTTTCTCTTTGCCCTTGTCCTATAACTTTCATTAGGTTTTGTTTGGGGAATATGCAAAGTCCAAATCAAGAGAAAGAAAAGGAAAAGGATTGATGAAATCCAACCTTACCCCTTCAAAATATAATATAAATCGTTTTATACGTAAAAATAAATTTAGTTTAATTTAGATAGAATTCGTAGTTTGGTATTAAGGCATCACGATCGAGGGAAATAATGGGATAATTGATATCCTCCTATTTTTAATTAGAAATTGTAAGTTTGAGCTTTGAAAATTAAAATTTTCTTTACTTCTCATAATGAATCTATTCAGTATGAATCTGAATTAGTCGTCTTCTGTAAATTTTGAAACCAGGGTAATTAAATGGTTAAATATTTTCTTAGAAAAAAGTGAAGGCATTAGCTTATTTTGATACCCCATCACAAAAAATAATAATTTAAAAAATAAGACTTGTTTGTGATGTTATCATTAAGGAGATTCAAAATTTTTACTTATGAATTCAATTTTTTTTTTAAATAGCATTAAATTCATTTTATTCTTAAAATAATCAATTCATATTTATTAATTTTCAAAACTTCTTATATATTATTATATTCAATATCAAAATTATAAATTCAGATGAATTTATTACGTTTTAGCGTTATATATTATTAATATAAAAAATAAGCAAATGGTTCCCGACACTTTAAACACACCACTCTATTCCACCTATGATTAGTCCTATCGTAGTGACATTGATCAATTATTTAAATTTAATAAATTATATATTATACTATTAGCTACTTTAATTAATCATATTAAAATTCCAACCAATGATTTTAAACAGAAATTAATAGAAAAATATTGTTGATTCCAAATTAGAAATGGTTAGGTTAGATACCAGAACATGTTTCTAATTTTTGGAATTTCTTTCCTGCCAAAAAGATTCCATTTACTGTCTTTTGTGTTAAGTTGGCAAACATCCCAATATGCATAAGATTGATAAAAATTTACTTGATATTTAATGTTTACTTTAAATTAACAAACACATAATATATATTTTATACATAAATCTTTATTATTTTATTTTAGTTTATTATATAATAATATATTTATATTTAAAATTATGACGATTCAGTTGATCTACGAGTAAATTGATAAGTTGAATATACTAGCATAACGTCACACATGTTTGTTATCACCTTATGTTTCAATCTATTATTTGTAATTTTAAAATCACAATGATCTGACATATAATTATGCAAATAATTCAATATTATAACTAGATGCCTAAATCGAGTATATTATGGAAGTCATATTCGATCTATTATGTATTTCATATTACTTTTTTTTTCTTGTCTTTGTATATTACAAAATAATTAGATTGAATATAACATAAAATCATATCAGTTACTATGTTCTTTAAATCAATATTTTGGATGTATTTTTTTCTTTTCCTCCTTAATTTTAAAATCATGACAATCCATCATGATTTATAAATGTAATACAAAATAATGAAAAATTTTAAGCATAGCATGACAATCATATCAACTTATCACAAATTATTTATCATTATTTTTAAATGTATGTTCTTACCTCTTTTAAGTGTTTCCAAGAGACAATTAGGTTGAATATAGCATAATACAATATTAATATGGTATGTCGTGACTTTTTTTTTTAATAAATTACATACTCCAAATGATTAATTATCATTTTTTCTACTCTTTTCAATATTATTAAAATCTCTCAATTTATTATGAGTGCGTATACATTAAATTGCAATCCGATACAAAAATGTCAATTCATTATTTAGCAATTTTGGTTGAGTAAAAAGGGAAAATAAATCGTAAATATTAATTATGTATTCCTAAAATCACGCAGATCTAATTGATATCAAACTTTTCCATTTGTAACAACTTTTCAAAATTTAAAATTTTAAAAAAACTAATGTATTTGATACAAAATTTTACATACTTCACCACATTTTGTCCCCCGTCTCTGTTGTACTTGATACAAAAAAAAGACACATAACTTGATTTTATATCATTTGAGACAAAATAAATAGAAACACAATACTGTATCAACTGATATAGATGATACAAAATTTTAAATATATCAAATACAATATTGTCATTGTTGTATTCAATACAGAAAATACCCCAAAATCATAATCTAACATTGTATTATGCAGTGTTGTATTTTGATACAAAATTACACAGAATCAAATATTATAGCATGCACTGGTGTATACTGTTGTATTTGATTCAAAATCACACAAAATCCAATATTATATCATGCACTATTATATTTGATACAAAATTATACATAATTCCATCATAGCAGGGTTTCATGAGTAAGACCAGAAACAAAGAAATTACAAGGGGCTTTGCAGCGACGGAGGACAGTAGCGATCGTCTTCATCTCCACCGTCGACTTTCGTGAAGAAACAGTAGACGAGTTCACAGAAGTATAGTGAAGAAGCGCGTTGAACACACTCGCTGGCAACGGAGAGTTACCGTTAGTTGTGTCCATTTCGATTTTCACAGTGGGTATTACATCCTTAGCAATGAAGAAAGTAAGTGCAAAAGCGAAAGTGAAAAAGGAAAGGAACACAAGAAACCAAATGCGATGAGAAGCAGTAATTGTTCCTAATCCTTGTTTGTGAAGAGATGGGTGAAAAACTATAAGCTTAGCATTACTAGTCTTCATTCTCTCTGTTTCTTTTTCAGATATTTCTTTCGGTGATTTCTTTCACATGAAAGTATAAAGATGAAGAAGACGGAGAAATTGGGAGAGTGAAGTCTGGAAGGGAATTCTAAATTATGTATCCGCTTGAGAAGGTTTTAAGAGGAGAAATAGGAATTTTTGAAATATTTTGATACGGTAGAGAAGAATAGTAAATAAGATTAAAAAAAATAAGTGTAATTAGATATTTTTTTCTTTTTTTTTAACATCTTTTCTTGCTCACACTTTTTGCTCTTTTGATGGCTTAAATTCATAAGTAATAAAGTTAAAAGTAAAAATATTTTCTCTGTCACATTTTATATGGTACCTTTTCTTTTTTGATCCGTTCCAAAAGAATGTCACCTTACTTTAATTAAAAATAATTTAATTTTAAAATTTCTCTTTTAACCTTAATGAAATGATTCTCAGTCATACAAATATCTAAAAGTAATTTTATATGACAAATTTTAAAAGTCCTTTTTTTTTAAAAACTCTGTATCAAAGTAATAGGTATCATATAAAATAAGTTGGTTACCTCGTTTTATCAAATACATGCTACTAATTCAATTTAGCCAAGTTGAAAAGGGTCAAAAATGCCCTTGTACTATCAGAAAGGAGCAAAAATGCCCTTTTTTTTTATACTTTGGGTCATTTATGTTTTTATACTATTAGAAATGGGTCAAAAATGTCCTGATACTAACGAAAAAGGGTAAAAAATGCTCTTGATTTATACTTTGGTCCAAAAATGCCCTTGTCAATGATACTATGGTCCAAAATGCCCTTATTGTTACCAAACGGTCAAAAATACGCTTCTTTAAATGAATGTGTATATATATTTAAACATATTGTATTACTAATTAAAATATTGTTTTTAAAGAATTCTTTTGTTATTTTATTTTTTTAAATCACATTAACTAATAAGAATATAAGAAAATAATTGTTATCTTAATCTTATTTGATCAATTAAAATGGAATATCGTACCCCTGTAGCAAATAATATATGTCATAAATATAAGATCAT
>JBCEWC010017199.1:0-12651 GCA_038996855.1 Solanum aculeatissimum
AAAAGAGCAATTTTTGTAAAAAGGGAAAGTATGGAAAAAAATAATTGAAATAAAAAAGATACAATTGGGGAAATAAATAAAAAATTAAAAGAGGGAGAGAGAGAGAGAAAGCATGAAAAAAAATTAAAATAAGAAAAAGAGCAATTTTTGTAAAAAGATATGTTTCTAGCGAGTATTAAACCCACGACCAACAACGAGAGCTTGCTTTTAACATTCAGATCAACACCAAATCAACTGTTGTTTCTTTTTGTTCAATGGGTGCTTATTTTTTATTTATATCCTTTTTTCATATTTTCTATGTAGATATACAAAATTTTTGTCGGAATTAATGGGTGTTCGAGCACCCGAAGTACACCACGTAGATCCGCCCCTGATGAAAGTTCATTTGAAATGTCAAGCTCAACAAATACTCTTGCATCTCTGTCGTCCACGCTAGTAAACAATACCCATCATTGTGATAGCATATAGTAGGCTTCGCAAAGTAATTCCATTGGGTAGCAATATATCTTTCAAGGCTAGCAATTATTGGTGAAACATCTACTATGTATAGATTAAGAGCATGCTTTCATTTCTGCATCTCCAATTCCACCTCTTTCTTACATAGTTTCCCTAGGGGTGTGCAAAATCGAACCGATCGATAAATCGAACTGATAAAAATGTTATTAGTTTATTGTTATTGGGTTATTAGGTTATTAGATTTTTAATGGTTTTGAAAAAATGTTATTGAGTTGTCGATATCAATTTTTAGTATTGAGTTATTGGGTAAACTAATAACCAAATAAGATTATAATAATTTACTATTTTATCCCTCCATAAATATTAATATTAGTAATTTAATAATAATAGGACACAGTAGTACTTTACCTATTTTAATTTTTACCATACTTAAGTAATTAGTTACTCATTTTAGTATTTAGTCTTTACTTTTTCGTAATCCATCTACTTAATGCAAATTCTCATTATCATCCTTATCGGGTAAATTGAAAATTGAATTGTTAAAGACTTAAAACTGATAAATCAAAAATTGATAAAAATTATCTTATTGATTTAGCATATTTAAAAATTAAAAACTGATAAACCAAACCGATAATATCTAAAATCGAGTTGAACCGATCGATGCACACCCCTAAGTTTCACCACTTTCACTCCATTCTGCATCACATGGGCATCAAAGTTCAGCGCCAATCCTTTGGCAGCCAACTTATTGTTTTGGAAGAGGTTCACCCATGTATTTTTTCCCTTCTCCTCCCTCGATATTGCACCTTCTCCATAGTTGCATTCATCTTCGAGTTTCCTATATCTAGGCTTTTATTTCCATCACTCTTAATGGTAGAGTTTTCCATGGATCCTCTGCATGCTCTTTCTATGCAGTACACTATTCCATTGGACTTGTGGTCCTTCCCCGACACTCCATATTGTTGTTCTTCTGTGATATCAATGCTTGGGGAAGCAGCTCTACAACAGATGGAGATATTTGTGTCTGATAGTTGAATTTTATTCACTGTTATCCTTTACCTTTCCTTTGCCTTCTCTTTGCTATGTCAGCGCTGAATCACATACTTTCACCATTCACATATGCTTAGGGTTGCTATTGTTATTCCCGTATAGTAATGGCAATAGAAAAGATAGAATTAAAACACGTTCAACAATTTGAGTCCACAAAAATCACTGTGTGTCCTTAAGGAATTTAATCTCCTTATTGTACCCAAAGTTTGTGGATTACTTCCTCCAAGGATAAAATAGATTACTAATCATAGAGTAGCGGTACCTCAAACTCAGTAACTTTCAGTGAACTCAAGAACCAGTAATGACTTCACATACAAACTCAAATTTTTTAAGAAAATATATGTAGAATAAGAGAAAAAAATTTCAATGTCAGAAAACATAGAACAGGTCTCCATTTATAGGGAGTATCGGGTGTGAATCTACATGTTCAGAACAGACTCATCTGTTCAGAACATGCATGGTGTCATTTGGGAATGATTGCATCTCTTCTGTTCTAATTTTAATTTACACGCGAAAAAGTTTGTTAAACTAACTAACTCGCATATTAATGTAATTAAATAATTTGTAAATTAATAAATAATTTATAAGTTAATTAATTAATAATTTTCAAATAAACAAAATGTCAGAAAAAGAAAAATTTTGAGACTGATTAAATAAATTTTGTCCAAAAAATTTATCAATCAATCACTTGCCAAAGTCGAAGCCGTAGCTGTAGTTGTAGTCATAGCTAAAATCGAGCCAAGTGAGCGACGACGGCGCGAGGGGGTTCCTTTTACTTGACTCTTTAAGAGATAGAGAAAGTGTTTCCTAATATAAGGACAATAGTTTTCCTCTATTTTATCAATGAGGGAGAAATGACTCTTCATTTCCTTTTACTTGGTTCCCTTCATATTTTTCTTTGCCTTTCCATTTTTATTTCTCAATTCAAACTTAGCATTTAAAGCCAACAATCCCCCACATGAATGGAGAATGACCGTTATTTAAAACATATGTATGAAAAACATGTTTGATCCATTGATAAGGATTAATCGCATCTAGATAGGTAGGTTTCCCTTTGAACTTTCCTTAGTGAACATATATCGAATATACTCGGTCAATCGATAGATGTGATATTCTTGAACCGTCGATCTTTGTTGTATACCTAGACAACATAAGTCACACAACTAGCCCTTTAACTGGTTTTGGTTCTCATTGTTTTGTTCATTTCATCCATGAATACTTCTTGGTTGATAAGTGCATAGAGAACTGGCCTTACCGGATTCTCCTTGAAGCGACTTACACTTCACACTTACATAGGTGATTTCTAGATGTGTTATCCTATAGGCACACTATTTGATATACCCTGTATTAAACTTGGAAATCATTAACAGGTCATATTACCTTATCCTTATTACTTATTACTGAACATTGTCTCATCATGAGAATGAACCTTTTCATAGTTTTGACAATGTTGAACCGTCATCAATGACTTTGTTTGATCTCCTTGAACTTAGATCTTGGGATCTCCAGTCTACTAGGTAGAGTTACCGCCATGATGATTTGTCCTTGTCCATAGTCCCATTTCCTTTGATGATCTCTCAACTCCCTCTCTAGTTAGGCCTTTTGTGAGTGGATCCAACACATTATCCTTTGACTTCACATAGTCAATTGTGATAATTCCACTAGAGAGTAGTTGTCTAACGGTATTGTATCTTAGACGTATGTGACGATACTTACCGTTATACATGACACTCCCAGTTCTTCCTATTGTCGCTTGACTATCACAATGTATGCATATAGGAGCCATTGATTTGGGCCAAAATGAAATATCTTCTAAGAAATTTCGGAGCCATTCAACTTCTTCACCAGCCTTGTCTAAGGCTATAAATTCAGCCTCCATTGTAGATCGAGCCATACATGTTTGTTTGGATGATTTTCCTGATATTGCTCCTCCACCAATAGTAAAGACATATCCACTTTTGGACTTAGTTTCAGTTGACCCAGTAATCCAGTTTGAATCACTATAACCTTCAACAACTGTTGGATACTTGTTATAATGCAAAGCAAAGTTTTGAGTGTGTTCTAAATATCCCAAAACACATTTCATTTGCCATCCAATGGTTTTGGTTGGTATTACTTATGTACCGACTCAATTTACTTAGAGCATAGACTATGTATGGTCGCATACAACTCATGATGTCCATCAAACTTCCCAACACTCTCACATAATCCAATTGATATTGACTTTCACCTTTATTCTTAGCAAGATCAAAGTTCAGATCAATTGGGGTTTTTGCAATTTTGTAGTTCAAGTACTTGAATTTTTCTAGTACCATTTTGATATAATGAGATTGAGACAATGCTAGACCTTGAGGAGTTTTGTGAATCTTAATCCCTAATATCAAGTCAACAACTCCTAGGTCTTTCATATCAAACTTACTAGCAAACATACACTTAGTTGCATTTATGTTGGCAATGTCGTTACTCATTATCAACATATCATCCAAATATAAACAAACAATGACAACTTTATTTGGAGTGTTCTTAATGTAAACACATTTGTCACACTCATTAATTTTAAAACCATTTGACAACATTGTCTGGTCAAATTTTGCATGCTATTGTTTGGGTGCTTGTTTTAGTATATACCATACTTAACAAGTCTGCACATCTTCTTTTCATTTCCAGGAACAATGAACCCTTCTGGTTGTTCCGTATAGATTTCTTCCTCTAAATCTCCATTTAAGAAGGTTATTTTGACATCTATTTGATGAATCTCTAGACCAGACACCGCAGCTAATGCTATTAGTGTTCAAATTGATGTAATTCTAGTTACTGGTGAGTATGTATCAAAGTATTCAAGACCTTCACGTTGTCTAAGTCCTTTAACAACAAGCCTCACTTTATACTTGTCAATAGTGCCATCAACTTTCATTTTCCTTTTGAAAATCCATTTAAACCCTAGGGGTTTATTTTCGGAAGGAAGATCAACCAATTCCCACTTATGATTATTCATTATGGATTCAATCTCACTATTGACTGTCTCTTTCCAATATTGTGCTTCTGAAGAAATCATAGCTTCTGTGAAGGTCCGAGGCTTATTTTCTAACAAAAATATAACAAAATCTGATCCAAAGGAAGTAAGGTTCTTTGACGTTTGCTATGCCTTAATTTATCTCATTATAATCACTTTCCTTTGTTTCTTCTCGTGGTCGTTTAGTTCCTTCATTAGATGATTCATAGTCTTTCTTATACGGGTATATTATTTCAAAGAATTCAGCATTAAATCTGATTCAATTACCGTATTAATATGAATGTCAGGATTTTCTGATCTATGCACTAGAAATCGTTATGTATTACTATTTATAACATATCCTATGAATACACAATCAATTGTTTTTGGTCCTAATTTCATCCTTTTAAGTTTAAGAACTTGGACCTTAGCCAAACACACTCACACTTTTAAGTATTCAAGGTTAGGCTTTCTCCCTTTCCATTTTTCATATGGAATAGATTGAGTTTTACTATGGGGAACTCGATTCAATATACGACTAGCCATAAGGATGGTTTCCTCCCCATAAGTTCTGAGGTAAACCAAAACTAATTAACATGAAATTCATCATCTCCTTAAGTGTTCTATTCTTCCTTTCTGCAATTTCATTGGATTGTGGTGAGTATGGGATTGTTGTTTGATGAATGATGTCATATTTCAAAAATATTTCCTCAAAAGGAGATTCATATTTGTTACCCCTATCACTCCTTATCATTTTAATCTTTTTGTTCAGTTGTGTTTCAACTTCACTCTTGTACTTTTTGAATGCTTCACTTGCCTTATCGTTACTACTAAGTAAATAAACATAGCAGAATCGCGTACAGTCATCAATAAATGTTATGAAATACTTTTTTTCACCACAAGATGGTATTGACTTCATGTCACAAATATCTATATGAATTAATTCCAAGGATTTGAATTCCTTTCAACTGACTTATAAGGATGCTTAATATACTTAGATTCCACACATACTTGACATTTTGACTGTTTATTTTCAAACTTTGGCTATATATTCAAATTACTCATTTTTCGCAAGATTTGATAATTGACATGTCCTAAGCATGAATGCCATAGATCATTTCACTCAAGTAAATAAGAAGAAGCATGAACTTTATTACTTTCAACAACTGTTACATTCAGTTTGAAAAGACCCTTAGTAAGGTAGCCCTTTCCTACATACATGCCATTTTTGCTAATTACAACTTTTTCTGAAACAAGAACACATTTAAATTCGTTCTTGATCAAGAGACCAGCAGAAACTAAATTCTTTCTCATTTTTGGAATATGACAAACTTTGTTTAGAGTCACTACCTTGCCGGACGTCATCTTTAAACATACTTTTCCATAACCTTCAACTTTTGTTGTGGAAGAATTTCCCATGTAAATGGTCTCATCAGGTGCAGCAATGGCATATGTTGCAAAGACTTCTTTAACTAAACAAACATGTGAAGTGGCTACAGAATTAAGCCACCACTCTTTAGGATTTCCTACCAAGTTGCATTGGGTCAACATGACACATACGTTCTCTACTTCTTCAATCATATGCACTTGATTCTTTTTCTTTTGCTTCTTTGAAAAGCAACAATCAACAACTTTGTGTCCAACCTTCCCACAGTTATGACAATTGTGTTTAAATCTCTTTTTAGGCGGATTGCGTTGTGGTCCAAATGACTTCTTTCTCTTTTTGATATTTGGTCCTTCTTCAATAATATTTGTCCCTGCTATTGTTGAATTTTTCAGTGTCCTCTTTTCTATCTCTTTGTTGTCCTCTTCAATTCTCAAGCGTACGATGAGATCTTCAACCATCATCTCCTTGCGTTTTATGCTTTAAATAGTTTTTGAATTCCTTTCAAACTGGGGATAACTTCTCAATGATGACTGCCACTTGAAAAACATCATTCACAACCAATCCTATATTAAAGATTGTGTGAGTATTAAGAACCAATTTCATATGTTCAAACTAGGTATTAGATAAAATTATACCTTCTGCAAAGAGATCATGAATTATAACCTGCAATTCTTGAACTTGGGTAACAACAACTTTACTGTCTACCATCTTATAGTTCAGGAAGTTTTCCACAATAAACTTTTTCATTCCGGCATCTTCAGTTTTGTACTGATTTTCCAAAGCATCCCATAGTTCCTTGGAAGTCTTCATGTTACTGTACACACTGTCGAGCGCACGCGCCCCGCGGTTCAACCAATCACCAGTTGGATCATGAGCAGACCATCTTGCAAGTCACTCAGAATGTAGTTCCTACATAGACAATCAGAGTGCCTCTAGGCTTCAATCACCATGAGTCGTTCATCATCCGGAGTTTCTTCAGCCAGTATAGGAACATTCTCATTAATATCTCTGTAGACTTAGGGTAGTCAAGTAGAAGAACATCTTCTGCTACCACCTTTTGAAGTCAACACTGATCAATTTTGCAGGTTTTTTTGCTGGTGAAATTGCAGGTGCAATATTTGCACGACTTGAAGATGCATTAGATAGTACTGTAGCAGTTGTTGTTCCAACATTTATTTCATTTGAATCAGATATTTTTTTTGCGACAAACAGCTTAGAAATCAGAAGATGAAAATACAGAAAACAAAAATTAAATTCCTTAAGCTTGTTATTCCCATATAGTAATGGCAATGGAAAAGACAGAATTAAAACACGTTCAACAATCTGAGTCCATAGAATTCACTGTGTGTCCTTAAGGAATTTAATCCCCTCACTGTACCTGAGGTTTATGGATTACTTCCTCCCAGGATAAAATAGATTAACAATTACAGAGTAGTGGTACCTCAAACTCAATAATTTTCAGCGAACTCAAGAACCAACAATGACACACACAGACTCAAATTTTGTAAAAACATATATGCAGAAGAAGAGAAAAAAATTTCAATATCAGAAAACACAGAACAAGTCTCCATTTATAGGGAGTATCGGGTGTGAATCTGCCTGTTCAGAACAGGCTCATCTGTTCAAAACATGCATGGTGTCGTTTCGGAACGATTGCATTTCTTCTGTTCTAATTTTAATTTACACGCAAATTTTTTTTAAACTAACTAACTCGTGTATTAACTTAATTAAATAATTTATAAATTAATAAATAATTTATAAATTAATTAATTAATAATTCCCAAATAAACAAACTGTCACAAAAGGAAAATTTTTGAGATTGATTAAATAAATTTTGTCCAAAAAATTTATCAATCAATCACATCATTTGCCGAAGCCGAGCGAGCACCGACGCCGCGAGGGGGTCCCTTTTACTTGACTCTTTAAGAGATAGAGGAAGGATTTTCTAATATAAGGACAACACTTTTTCTCTATTTTACCAATGAGGGAGAAATGACTCTTCATTTTCCTTTACTTGGTTCCCTCCACATTTTTCTTTGTCTTTCCATTTTCATTTCCCAATTCATGCTTATCACTTAAACCCAACAACTATCGTGCATCAGTGAGCAGTTGTTTTACTTTTTAACTTATATCTATGTCCACCAACTTTGGGTCTACTCAAATAGGAAGTTGTACTTGTATAAAATTGAATAAGTAGATATATGCATCATATGTGGCATCCTATATGTGTATTAAGTCACGTTGAACATGTGTATCTAATTGTTCAATTTTATACAAGTTTCAGTGCCTACTTGTACACGTCGAAAGCTAGAGTGTACAAATCTCAGTTGAGGCCAAGTTAAAAGGCATGTTTATGTCTTTATTTAATTAGATTTCTTCTTTCATTTGTTTGAGGGAGTAGATGTAAGATCAAAAATAAAAAAGGAAACGGGAAAGTTAAATTGAGTAGTAAACAGTTTTGAACTTTTTTTTTGTTTTGGTTTCCCACTCGATGTTCGGAGTCCGTGGAGCCCTGACTAAATTTGGATCGCGCTCTGCAGGACCCATTCGGGAGTGGTGCTCCCAACAGGATTTTTTCCATATTATGTCAATGAGTCATACTTTAATTGGGTATTTTCTGGAATGACAGATCAATATTAGGTAGTCCTTAATGGGAGTTACTAAACACCTCATTTCTAAGTAACCATAACCATAAATTTACAAACTTTAGAAATCCAATAAGCGTAACCATAAATTTACAATAGAGAAACATGATAACTATCTTTAGGTTTCCTCTTCTTTGGTGATAACCCTACTATTTTCTCCTACAATTCTCTTCCAAAACCAGTGTTCTCTCCACACCTTGTCCATTTTCTCAATGGGCAAATTCTTGGTCTCTGGCAAAAACAAGTAGACAAATGCAGTCATTATTGCCACCCAAACTCCAAAAAAGAAGAAAATCCCAAATTTGAAGTGGCACAACATGGCTAAAAATGTTTGACCAACCAAGAAAGTGAAGAGAAAGTTCACTGCTACTGTAATACTTTGTCCAGCTGATCTTATCTCCATTGGGAATATTTCACTTGGAATTAACCATCCTAATGGTCCCCATGACAAACCAAAACCAGCTACATAGGTGCAGATCAACACCAATATCACAAAGGCCCAAGCTTTACTCAATCCACCATGATCCCCTAGCTTAGCCCCCATTAATCCTCCTACTATCATTTGTGTAACAAACATTTGTATGCCTCCAAAAATCAGCAGCCCTCTTCGGCCAACTTTATCAACAATCAGCATGGACAAAGCTGTAGTGACAATTCCCACTGCTCCTGTTACCACAGCAGATAAAAGAGCTGCACTTACACCTAGTCCAATCGTTCGAAACAGGACAGGAGCATAGAATGCAATGACATTAATTCCTGTGACTTGTTGGAAGAATGGTATTGCCACGGACATGACAAGTTGAGGCCTGTATTTTCTTTGTAAAATGTTCTTGAAAGGGTGTTTGATAGTTTTTGAAATTTCACTGGCTAAGATAATATCATCAAGTTCTGCTTGTACATCATCAGTGCCTCTGACTCTTTGCAGCATTCGTTTAACCTTTTCGTGATCATTTGTGCGTTGAATCAAGCTGTTGGGGGTATCTGGGAGGAACAACGCACCTAATGTTAAAATGGATGCTGGGACTGCAGCCATAGCAAGGGACACTCTCCATCCCCAACCATCTTTGATCTTTTCAGTGCCATAATTTATAAGGTTTGCTATTAAAACTCCAATGCCTACACTTAGTTGAAAGCTATTGTTGAATCCTCCTCTGTACTTGGATGGTGCCATTTCTGAAAGATACAATGGTACAGCCTGTAAAGTTGTGAAACAAACTAAGGTTTTAGCCAGAATAGATAGTGGATTGAACTGGTTTAGTCTCAAAAAGTAACAAGAATGGTAAATTGGTCAAAGGGGAAGTACTGGAGTTTGCTAGAGAACTTCTAGTTCTATTTATTAGGGTGAAAATATAAGATGCTTGTCTACTAGTTTAGAAGTATTGCTTCCACTTCATTTCAAATGTTTGTGTTTGATGAGATACAAAGTTTTAAAATGAAATATCAAAAGTACCTTTAGAAATTGCGGTCTGAAACATGTCATGACATTTCAATGATTACGAGAGCATCTCTAAGAGTAAAATAACCGAAAAGGATGTAACAAAAAAAGAATACTTTACCTGATTTGCAAAGCCAACACCAACACCTAGTAATACTCTGCCAAATATAAGCATATAGACATTAGAAGCAGCTCCACCAAGGGCTGCACCAGCCAGGAAGTTAGCTCCTCCAAGAAGGATTGAGGCCTTGCGACCAAACACTCTGGTGACTGATGAGGCAACAAAAGTAGCAAAAAGACCAGCCACATAAAGGGAGGATGTGAATGATGTCAACAATTCACTGTCAAATTTGCAGTAGTTGCTAATTTCATTGTCTGCTTTCATCTTAACGTATACATCATGAAAGAACTTTTTCAGAAAAGGCTCCATAGATGTTACTCCACCTTCACATTTTTCGACACTTGAGTAAGTGAAATAAAACACATCAATTGAAACTTGTACTAGGAGTGATATAGATGGGAAAAATCAAACCTGAAATTCCAATATCATATCCAAAGATTACACCTCCCATAGCAGCCATCATACAAGCTAATATTACAAAACACGTTAGTTTCCCATGGTACTCTTCTCCATCATTTGCCGTTACTGCTAATCCCCCTGCCATAGATTTTCTTTTTCTTTTTCAAGTGAACATGAAAACTTAGAATAGCTAAAGGGAGTTAAGGGAGCAGGGGATATACATGTAAAAGTTTATTTTCCTTAGACTAGAGAAAAGATATGATTTACATTAATGGTAAAATATTTATGACTTACATGAGCAGTAGAATATTTACTTTCAATTTTCCAAAATATTTATTTTCCTTTTGAGTCTACCTATTACAATGAAAACGTAGGACAAAAAAGGAAAATAATTGAAGAGTTTTATCAGTCCAAGTTGACTGCAAGAAATCAGCATCAAATATGGTCCACACCCATGTGTGTTGAATATTCAAGTGTTCCTTGTTGCCTTTTGCATTCAAGAATTGTCCTTGTGCCTAATCAAAATGATTGGTCCAACTAAATAAAATAATTTGTTGTGTGAACTAATAAACAAAAGATATTTCTGATTGTGTATCTCTTTGACAGACTAGTGTTTTTGGAGATATTTCCAGCATTATTGATCAAACTAATTTATTATTTAAATTAATTTATTAAAATAATATATATTTTTAAAATTTTACAAAACCAGTATAAACGTATTTATCAATAACGTTTAAGTTATTTTTATTTTAAAAATTTAACCGACGGTGTTAAATACATAAATGTTACTCACAGTAACGTTTTAAGACTAAAACGTATTTCTGAGTTAAGTTTTATAATATGTTACTCACAAGTACGTTTTATTCTTACAACGTTACTGTGAGTAATGTTTATTAAGAATCCAATCGTGAGCTCTGCAGATATAGAATCGAATCTTGCTTTGCGGGGGGTGGTCAAATCATTAGCTATTAAACGTACTGAGAGTAACATTTTAAGCTAAAAACGTTATTGTCAGTTGCGAGACTCTGTAAAGTGACTTCAAGCTGATCATATACGATTATAAAATGAATATGACCACCATTGTTGAACTTTTTATCAAGAAACTTCATCAGTTAAGTTAAGTTAATAGTATGATGTTAAGTTTTTATTATAACTCTAAATTTATCCTTTTGATTTATTAATTATAAAAGAAATGCCTTATTTTTATGTGTAGGATAACAATGACAAACTTTGAACATCATGTGATGGTTGCCTTGTATTGAGATAGCAAAATAATTGCTGACATGAACAAATTTAGGTATTCTGAATATGCTAGAATGATTATTAGCATGTCTACCTCAACTAACTATATTGAATTGGTTGGATTGTTGCATGAGAAAATGGAAACAAATAACGAAAATATTCAAATGGATATTTCTGAAAAATATTCATGTTCAATTCAAGGTAATAATATAAGGTTCATTGAATTTAAAATTGAAAATGACCAATCTTTGTTACAATTCCTTTTCATACCTCAAAATTTTGCGGATAAGATTGATATAAATATTTTGGAGATGTATGTAAAGATCAAAAAAGTAAATCAAAATAATGTATTTCAAATTAGTGGTCAGCATGGTTATCACATGAATCTATTGGCTCAAAATTATGGATTTGTCACGATTAGTCAATCACATTTTGCAGAACCGATTGCTCAACCATCATTCCAGAGATTGTCGATGCATGGTCATCGATCATTTGATGAAGGCTCAAGTAGCCAAATGCATATTGACAATAGCCACGGGGAATATGAGACAAGGTAAAATAATAATTTTATATTTAATTGAATTTTATTATAATAATTTAATTATATCCTATTAATTGAAGAAATAATCTTTCAGAATACAAATTGTCACTTTCAAAACAAGTTTCTATATTCCATTATCTTGCTAAAATTTAAAACTAATATATTTTTTTCACAGGGATAATGAGACCAACATTGATTATATAATGATGCAAATGCTGAAATTAGTGATGAAAGTGCAGAAGAAGATGAACCTTCAAAAGATGATGACGAGAGTGAACTTGATGAAGATGTCGATGATACTAAAGATTGTTGACACCCAATTTTTACCCTCCACAGTACGAATTAAATATTGAGCTTTAATTTCAAACAAACTTTGAACGATT